>WEIT01031049.1:2026-14971 GCA_013389985.1 Dryoscopus gambensis
TATAAAAACTGACAACCATCAATGTTTTCAGTCTACTCACATTTATATTTGAACTATAGCACTTGTACCAAAGAGTGACATCTATTCTCTTACCACTAACTGCTGCATGTTGCTTCAGATATTCCCTTCTGACATTTATGTTCTTCACAAGGCACTGCCTAGCATGAGCTCTTCTCTCTTTCACGGGATCTTTTGCACACAGTGCACAAATAGCCATATATTCTAGTGGTAGCCGTAGTCTAGAAAGGCCTTTGTGAAGTTTCTGAGCAAATATTTGTCTCACTTGGTAACATTCATCCTATTAAAAAAAAAAAAAAAAAAAGGCAAAACCAAAAAAGATAACAGTAAACTTTTCTGAAAGCAATATAGACTGTAAAATAAAGCATGGAAGCTCAGGTAAATACGCCAAAATCAATTAGACCTTGAAGCCACTGAAACATAGGAATTGCAAGTTTTTCTTTAAATGCCAATTCAGAGCAATTTAATTGAACTAATCAGTTGAAGCTTCCTTTAAGCTCAGAAGAAGAGCTAAGAAATTGTGCAGGAAGATGTCACACTCAGGACCCAAGTCCTAATTTAGCAGAGTACTAAGGCATGGAGTTATTGAAATTGTTTACAGTTGGGTCACTTGCTTTGTAAAGCCAAAGTCAAAGATCTGCACAAAAATATTTTAGCCACCAGTAACCACCACCATGTTGATTTTACTTCTATGATTTCACACATTTTCATCAAGACATTAATATTAAAAACTGAATAAAATTCAACAGAATTACCAGATAAGGTGAAACACTGAAGAGCATTTCCATTATACTGTGGAAACCTATGCACTACAACTGACCATGGAAGAGAATTACCTGTGTCTAACAGCCGCCAAACAATACGAAGTAAAATAATAAGAAGGCAGCAATTGTAGTTTTACAGTTTATTAAGCAACATATTCCCAGAAAAGGCGTGAACTTTAATTTTGTTTTGTAAGTACATACACCATTTAATATACCACAAACCACTTACTAACACAGGACAAGGAAGCTTAACAGAAACATGTGCAGAAAAGAGTTTGAAGAAAACATTCAGAAAAGCTTAAGGTAACAAGGTCACCAAAACAGCTTGGCACATTTAACCTGTCAAAAAGAGGTCAAGAGGAAAGATTTATCTTTAAATATGACGAAAAAAACTTCAACATGAGTTAGCAGCTATTTTAGTCAAATCACAGTTTTGAAGTCAGAAAGTATTGACGAGGGTTTCCAGCAATCAGTCAACTGGAAGTGCAGAGCCAAAACCTAACCACTGGCTCTGCTAAATTTGTAAAAGCATCAAAAGAGATCATGAAATACATAAAACAAGCCTCCCTCTTCCCCCACCAAAAATGAAATCCAGAAAATACTTTTTTCAATCAAGCCCCATTTTCTCCTTTCTGCGCTTCAAGCAGTATTTCTCCTCTGTGGACTGAAATACCTGCTGTAGCCAGAGTTGAAGCAGCCCAATCCCACAAACCCAAACCATGAGATCTGTTCAGCATGTCTTGTCTCCTTATAACAAATCCACCTCCCGCAGGAGGCTAAGATAGAGCCCTCTTTTCCTCCTCAGTATCACCTAAGTCTAATGCCTTTAGGAAGCATAGAAGAGACTTATGCCTAGTTTGTGTTTCAGCAGGGAAACATCTCTTTGCCTCAGAGGACAAGGGAGGTACAGTTTGTTGTTACTGATGGCATTGTGCGGTCAATTGGAATTACTACAATTTCTTTATCTCTTAATATTGGGAATAACCTTAAATTTGACTGAATTACACTAGTTCACTAAGAAGGGGGACAAAACTTAACCAAGGTATGCTATTTTTACCAGCATACACAAACTCCATAAATTAACCCCATTTTATATATCTATGTCTCTGAATTTAATACCAATTCATCAGAAGTTCACCATTTAAAAGCATTAAAAAAATACATACTTGCAAAGCATCAGGTATCACTCGGACACAGCTCTGATTCATCAATTACAACACCTTGAGTTAACAAAGAAAACTGACAAAGCTCTGCGATTTTTTTAAACAAATGAAACTCAAGCAATCTACAAAATGTATTCTAAATACAATCAAATTGCATTTTCAACAGCAAAGCTTATCAGATCTTAAATCTGATCTTAAAGCCTGTTAAGCACTGAAGTACTAGCCTCAATTATTTTAATTATTTTTCACTCTCTTTCAATATGAAGCTCTGTTGACATCAAAATTTGTTCTGGAGTCAGAACAAAGAAGTCAAGTGCTGATAGGTTTATAAGACTGGCCAAACACATGTGCAACTTATTTTAAAATAACTAAAACTACATGCATTTCATCATCATAAAGCCCCTGTTTACCAGTGCCACTTTCATACAGCAATTAATGACAAAATTTAATTATGTGTTCTGCACTCCAATCATTACACAATACAAAATGGCAGCATCAGAGGAAAAAAAAAGCACCAACACAGAACCACAGCAGAACCTGTGCAACCATCACAGGCCTTAAAAAGTAAGATTTTTCCTTTTATTTAACCTGTTTTCTGATCTGCCCACTTTAAGAACCTTTGCTGTGAATCTAATAACACAAAACTAGAGTTGGCCTCGATGTCACCTGATTTGTGGCTAGACTTGAAAATGTTAAGAATAAATAAATTTTGAGAGTAATCAGTATCTACCATCAAGAAACAGATTCTAATACTAACCACTTTAAGCATAAACATGTATGTATGCATATGTGTACATGTCAAATCTCAAATCTCAGCATCTGAGGATCTCCACTGACAATAAGAAAGAAATTGGAGAAGACCTCAAAAACATCTAGAAAGGTTATTTGTAAGTATTCAAAATCCATTAGGAGCTGCAGTGAAAATGATACGCAGAATGCCTGACCTAGCAGAGCTTACAATCTAAATTCTAAAAAACAACTTACAAAGTCACAAAAGCAAAGAAGTATCAATAAATGAAGATGGAAAAGTGACAGAAATGATACTACAGAGGAACAGATTCTCCTGGAAGCGATCACAAAGTATATGGACATCCACAGGGAGGGGATTACAGACACCCAACATGGCTTTACAAAGGACAAATCATGCCTGACTGGTCTAACCTTTTACAGTGAAGTGAGTGTGCAAATGGATAAGGGATGAGCAACTGGTGTCACCTGCCTGGATTTCTATAAGGGCTTTAATACAGTCATACACAACATTGTTGTTTCTAAATTGGAGAGATACGGGTTTCAGAGATGGACTACTCAACTGGTAAGAAACTGGCTGGATAGCCATGTCCAGAGGATTGCAGTCCAAAGAAGTCAATGTCCAAACAGAGATCAGTAACAAGTGGTACACTCAGGGGGGAATACTGGAACTGGCATTGTTCATCTTTGTTAATTACACAGATAGGAGGGTTGAGAACATCCCTCAGCAAAACTGCAGATGGCACTGAGCCTAGTGGTGCACTTGATACACTGGAGGGAAGGGATGCCACCCAGAGGAACTTTGACAGGCTTGAGGACTGGGCCCAGGAGAACAACAGGAGGTTCAAGAGCTCCAAGTGCAAGGTCCTGCACCTGGCTCCAGGCAGTCCTCAGTATCCATACAGGTTGAGGGATGAACGGATTGAGAGCAGCCTTGCAGAGAAGGACTGGGGTCATTCATGGATGAAAAACTGGACATGATCTTGCAGCCCAGAAAGCCAACCATGTCCTGGACTGCATCAGAAGGAGAGTGGCCAGCGGGGCCAGGGAGGGGATTCTCAATATCTACTCTGCTCTCATAGGAC
Source organism: Dryoscopus gambensis (assembly GCA_013389985.1). NCBI lineage: Eukaryota > Metazoa > Chordata > Aves > Passeriformes > Malaconotidae > Dryoscopus > Dryoscopus gambensis. Next base: position 5,804 of record WEIT01031049.1, read on the forward strand.
CCCCATTTGGAGTGCTATGTCCAGCTATGGAGCAACGGTTTTAAACTGAAAGAGGTGAGGTTTAGACTGGACATAAGGAAGAGATTTTTTACAGTGTGGGTGGTGGGACACTGGAACAGGTTGCCCAGAGAACTTGTAGATGCCCCATCACTGGAGATGTTCAGGGCCAGGTTAGATGGGGCTTTAAGCAATCTGGTCTAGTGGAAGGTGTCCCTGACCACAGCAGGGGAGTTTAGTGAGATGATCTTTATGGATTCCTTCCGATTCAAAGTATGCTATAATGCTATAGTAAAATGTGATACTAACTGGTTTATAAATATCGATAACCCTATTGTGTTCTAATTTGAGTCTTATCTCTCAAAATTCCCTTTTGAAAATTCAGGAAGAGTAAGCATTAGACACAAAAAAGGTGACAACACATCTGTTAGAATATCCACAAACAGTTACGACTGTTATAGCTGGAAAATAAGTGATAAAAGCGAGAGACAGTGATGAAATGGAGGGCAAAGAGCCTGCACCTAACATACTGAAGAGTATCAAAACAATGAAGCAAAATTCTGAGAGGAACTACAAGGTTAACATTCGCAATAATGAAAGATTTGCCGCAGGAGGGAAATGACTGAAGAAATGAACAGATTTTGATCACTGGGTTCACAAGAAAACAGAACATGGAAATACTACATTGATAATGCCAGTTTGGCGTGGCATTATCCAGCTTGAGTATCCTGTCTGGAGCAGAGACAGAACTTATTTGTCATTACATTACATTACATTATTTTTCTCTTGACTAATTTTGTTCTGAACTGTAAAAATCTTTAAAACTCATTTTGAGACAAGACTAACCTTTCTATTCAGTTTTGGAATAGGAAAACTGAAAAGTATCAGACTTTGCTTTGGGTGTAAAGACCTTCAGTTATTACCACTGAATTCCTGCTGCATTTTTGCTAGATTTCATCTGCTTAAGTAGTTTAAAGCTTTGTTCCATTTCTCTTGTTTTTCATAGCATTTGGGAACTGAATAAGGGCTCCTTTCCATAGGAATACAGTAGCTTAAAATCCACATAAACATAGTTAAAACAATAGACAAGCCTAATACAGACTGTCTTACTCTGGTACAGGAATGATTTTTCTAGCCTAACTGTAACCACCTCCAAGCAATTTAAGAAACTAAAAATGATACTCTATGTAAAAGTAAACAATATCCACACAGGAGCCATATCCTGTATTTTTTAACATTAAATTTAAAGTCTTCTGACATTTAAAATAGGTTGCAGCTTTTAAAGCTTTAGCCAGATACAGGAGTTAAGGTCTAGAATGGAATATCATTATTACTGCAGAGATCTTCTGGACAGGATTCCTTCCAGAGGATTTCTTGACTTCTGGAAAGCCAGAACACCAGCAGTTACACAAATAACACCAACGGAAGTCCCTTCATGACCACCTTACTCTTGGAGTATGAATCAATTTCTGTACAATTTGTTAAGCCTACAAGCCAGGAGTGGAGAGAATCCCTATATTTCTCCTTACAGTGTGAGAGTTATTTTCTTACTATGGGTTCACAGGCAGAAGTCAAGGAGGAAAATTCCAGCATCTAAGGAATCTCTCCCTATTTCTTCTAATATTTGAAGGATGCTAATTATCTTTGCAGACCTCTGCCCTTTGCAGACCTCTAACCAAGAAATTTTATTGAGAAACCAAGGTCACTGTTGTCACTACAGTTCAACATACTTTACATCACCTCATTTCAGCTTCTAGCAATGTCATAATGCAGCCTGGGTATTACTTAAATACATAACTACATTTCTTAGTTTATCAATATTCTAACATTTGACGACTCTAAGTTAGAACTCCCTCAATGGACAGCCCAGTACTATAGATCTAATTCTCATCCAAAATGAGTTTTCAGGATTATGTAGTGGAAAAATAATTTCATGCCAAGGCTGAATGTTTTGCAAAAAACCAGATTCACAGAAATACACATAACATACAGAACAAACAACTATATACTCATACATCTGGTGATAACCCACAACTCCCAATAAATTTCCTTACATTTATAGCTAGTGCACACAGCTGGTATTGTTCTAAGGTGATGATTTCATGGTAACAAGGTTCTTGTGCCAACTTCACAATAGCATTCCCTGCAGCCAGCCTCAAGCGAGACATATCAGGTTTACTGAAAAACAAGCACATGGATTGTGAAGGTTAATTAGTAAAAAAATTACATAATTATTTGACTGAATGATGAAATCAGTAAGTTTGCACCACTGAAAAACAAGTACTTAAAAAGAAAGAAGTTTCTGTAAACTTAGCCACTCCCATGCCAGCAGAAGCAATTTCAAACCCAAAGTAATTTTCATGGCACCACATTTTACAGCCTATTACCATATTACTATTACCTGGTCCCAACTTGGCAATAAAAATTTTCCTTCAAACTTCCTAAAAGTTCCACAGGGATGTGAAACAGTTCTAGCTGTGCATTGAGCCAGGACAGTCCATACTGCCCCTCAGAGACCACATCTAGCAGTAAGATACTTCTGTTCAGCTTGCTGGTCCTCCTTCAGCAGGGCAGTCCTGCCAAAGAAGTAACCAGCCCATTTCTAGTCCCCAAAATAGCCAAACTTTTCTAGTTCAAAATCCATGCTTCAGGCCAACACAAATTAAGATTAATTAGACATTGTAATACATGACTGAGTGAATTTTATTTTAAGACAATAGTAAACTGCCTTTTGAATGCAACAACTGAAAGTGTTGTATATCAGATGCGTGGCATATTTTCTACAGCACATAACTATGACGTTCTAAACTCCAAAAGCTTTTTAATAATTTTTCTCTTGGTGAACTTGAGTTTAAAAAAAAATGCAGATCATACCTAATATCAATACTTTCAGCAACTGATAGTGTCCTCTGATACTGAAACACTCTTCTTTTAAGCTTAGTAAAGCCTAAAATCAAAATCGTACTACAAAGAAATGCAAGACTCCATCTAGCTGTTCTACCTAACCACAAATAGAAAATTAGTATAATCTTGAATTTTGGAGGACTGTTTATGAGTTATAAAATTAAAAAGAAAGACCTGGAAAGGACAGTTCAGATACTGTTTATCGATGAAACTCAATATTAAAAAAATACAAGACTGGTGAATTTAACCTACACATGCTAACATCTCAAAGAAATCAGTTGTTGATTTAAAAGCAATTCAACAAAGTCATCAATCCTACTACTTCAAAGTGTGAAGGATGAACAAGAGAAGGGATTTGTTTTCCAAGTGGGACATTGCCTTCACCTGACACTCCAGGCTGAACCACGCTTTGAAATAAAAAACATAAGAAATTCCTTACACTGTCACTGAAAGGCAGAGTTGTGTCGATTTCAAGAGGCATTTATGGCTGATGAGGGCAATAATATCAAGATGATCACAACATGACTAATGGCTTCAACAGCATCAAATGGCTCCTGAGCCCTGCCATTTTCATTTAATTCAATTATCTTCAGCAAATTATTAAACATTGTTTAGAAGACAAATGCAAGCCATGAACACTAAAATAGACTCACACAGAATGACCTCATATCAAGTACAGTCTAAAAGGTTATGTTCTGTACTGAATGGACAATTTTTCTCTTTCCAAAGCCTACTCTAAGTCGGAAGGAGAAGTATCAGGTTTGCACAGAAGGGACACAGTAAGCATTGCCAGAAAGAAGATATCCTTATTGCACTCAGTGGGTGAAGAACAAAGGTCAGGAAGTGTCAGCAAGTTCCATGCAGAACTAACAAGCCTGAAACATCATCTCCTCTGCTTTGGGTTTTAGAGTAATTGTTAGTGTAGGCAATACAGTTCACACAGAGACAATGGACTGACCACTCTACCAGTTTGGAGCTTTCCTGAAAAGCAGTAGTGGGAATCACAAAATAATTAATACATGTCCTGTCAACGGGGCTGTTGCCTCATTCAGCAGTGGGTGCACATTTTTTGCATTTGTCACTTCTCACTAGATTTTATTCCAGTTGGGATTTGGCTTTCCCAACTGTATCTCAGATGGTATTCGCTGTATTCCTGGCAGGTTATCTCTGCTTCCTCTTTCTGTATACCTCATACAACCATAGAGTAGTTGGGGCTGGAATGTTAAAGATCATCTAGTCTAACCCCCCACAATGAGCAGGTACTCGGAGGCCTGTCCAACCTGACTTTGAATGTTTCCAGGGATGGGGCAGCGATCCCCTCCCTGGGCATCACCAGGGTTTCATCACCCTCACCTTAAAAAATTTCTTTCTATCTACAGGTTCCCTTTAAGTACTGACAGGTCACAATAAGGTCTCCCCAGAATCTCCTCTTCTCCAGGCTGAAGAACTCCAACTCACTTAGCCTTTCCTCATAGCTCCACCAGCCCTCTGATCATTTTTGTGACCCTTCTTGCACATGCTCTACCACATCCATGTGTTTCCTGTGCTGAGAACCCCAGAGCTGGATGCAGCACTTTGGGTAGGGTCTCACCAGAGTGGGCTAAAGAGGCAGAACCAAATCCCTCGACCTGCTGGCCACGCTTTTGATGTGGCCCAGGACACAGCTGGCTTTCTGGGATGTAAGTACACATTGTTGGCTCATGTCCACCTTTTCATCTACCAACGTCCCCAAGCGCTATTCCACCGGGTTGCTCTCAATCCCTCCTTTTGTGTTTGAATTTTGCCTGGAGCATCTTGCTCATCCAGGTAATGTTTGCTGAAATATCTGCCTGACCTTCTGCTGTGACCACTCTTGAGCATTGAGGGGTGATTTTTGAATAATAGGTAACTGGCTTTTTTGGGACCCTCTTCCCTCCATGCCTTATCCAATGGGATCCTACAAGCACATTCTTGTAGAGACCCAAGACTGTTCCCCTGAAGTCCAGCATCATCCTGAAGATCAGTATCTTGCTTTCTGACCTCCTTCTTGCCCTCAGGATTTTGAACTCCACCACTTTAGGGTCATTATAGCCGAGGCTGCCTTCAACCTTCACATCCCCAGTATGCCTCTCCCTGTTGGCATGTATGAGGCCCAGCAGAGAGAGCCTCTCCTCATTAGGTCCTCTACCAGTTGTGTCAAAAAGTTGTCATTGATGCTGCCCAGGATTGTTTTGCCCTGCTGTGTTGATCTTCCAGCAGATATCAGACTGCTTGAATTTCCCCACGAGGGCCAAAGACTGCATACATAAGGTTGTTTCCAGCTGTTTAAAGGCCTCATCCACTTCCTCTTCTTGGTCAGGGGTCTCACAGCAGACACTCTCCACAATGTCACCCAGAGCAGTTTGCTCTCCGATCGTAACCCATAAGCTCTCTGTTGGCTCACCATCCAACCCCAAACAGAGCTCCAAGCTCTGGGGTTGAAGGGTCACCTCCACAGCAACATCACATCACTGCAGCTTTCTCCCTGCCATGAAAGGATGCCTCCCTAGTCCTCCACTTGATTTAAAAATGGAGAACTGACCACATCATTATATAAAGTTTCTACTACTACTTTTGAGTACAAAAGGAGTGGAAAAATTAAATTTCTAAAACACACACTGTAAGGAATCATCATTCCAAGCATGAAAACACACAGGGTCTACAGAACAGATCTATTCACAAAGAACTGCATAAGCCAACCATAAGCACCACGTAGTTGTGCTGAAAAGCTACATTACTGCCACTCGTGGCAGTAATGCAACTGCCACGAATCATCATATTACAGAATCTAAAACTATGAAACAATTATTTACAAAGAACTTTAGGACAGACTACACAGTTGCTACACAGATAACATACTAGACAGTTCTCAGGTTTGCAATTTTGCACATCCAATATGGGTTATATCTGCATAACTGCTGTGTAACATTAACTCTACCTGAAAATTAGCACCTTTTTACGCATACTGGCACAATCCACCCATGCCCTTAACGGCTTTTGTAGAAATAAATTTTCAATGTTTGGCAAGCAATAGTAGCTGACAACTTGTCACTTTACCTACCACAGAGGATTAAGAAGATACCCAGAAAAACAAGTTGTCTAACAGTCACCTAAAAGGTAAATTATTTACTGAGACTTAATCCTGTTTACACATTTCCCTCTTGCTTTTACTTTCAGAGACCTAAAGGGATCAGCCTGCCTCCAAGCAGAAGTGTCTTGTGTAGTAACTATTTACACCTGGTTTATACAACACACTATTATTTTTTATTAGAAAGCCCACCTACTGGCCTTTGGCATACACAGCAATTGGTAGATTGGGAACAGCAAGCTCCATAAAAAATTAGAACAAATTTTCAGTGGGAAGGAGGGAGTTGCACAGTTTATTCTTGCAGTATGAGTAATGGCCTATTGAAGAGATAAATAAAAGCAAGAATATAAAAACTAAAATTCAGCTGTGTGCACAGTGTAACAAAACCTGAGACTCAGCAAACTTATGTAAGAACCCAGGCAAGCTTACCATCACGTCTTATGAAATAAGATGTATAAATTGTTAAGCAGTCTAACAGAATAGTTCACATACTACTTTGACTAAAACTCTCCCCACACCATCATCACAGACAAGCAAACATTACCATCTGTTACATACCTTATTTTCCCCTGCTCTGTTAAATCTCCATCACTGTGTAATATTGTTGTTAGCAATCTCAGAGTAGAAGTTCCTGACTTGCTGTGGTTGTTCTTCATTCCTAGCAACCACCGAACCATCATCTTGATAGCCTGAATCTTAAAAAAAAACAATTGATATCAAAAAGTCGTATCATACCATAAGACTCATTTTTAAAATAATCTTTATCTTAATTTAATCACATAGTATTTTTTCCCAAGTGCTTTTTGCTGGGACAAACATAAGCCTGTCAGGACTGCAAAACATCATTTAAATACTGAAAGATAACTAGACATTCTCACTAGACAGCAACTTTTCACTGAAAGTCTCAAGCATGTATTACAGCAAATAAAAATTATACCTTTAGTTAAAATTTGAGCTGTTTCTTGTACTAAGCAATCACATATTTTGTCCTTTGAAAACTTTTTCTTAATTGAGATTACATCCATTAAATACTGTGAAATACGCAAAATAGTTTATACTTACTAAGAAAATATTACTGGATCAAAAAGCAGAACACATTTTCATCTTAACATATTCCTATAATTCACAGAATATTCTGAGTTGGAAGGCACCCAGAAGGATCAACAAGTCCAACTGTTAAAGGGAATGGACAATACAGGGATTGAACCCCTGACCTTGGCACTAAATTCCTGTGCTTAAACAATCCCTATACAGTCTTTATTTATCTATGCAATATTTGAACTTAAATTTAAGACCAGTAAATGAAAAAAACACTTAATAGACATTTTGACTGTTAGAGTAGCAATCTGTACTACGATAACGTAACCTGGTAAAGAATATTTTTTTCACAGCTATTTAAAGAAAAGCCTCAAAGCTGGTTACTTGGGATAACTTGTTTTTGCCAATGGAAACACCAAGTGTTTTGAGGCTTCTGCCAGTATGCAGAATCCAGCAACTACTATGAAACACTGAATAATTTCACATTTCTTTAGCGAAAATAAAACATCAAATTGGAGATTAATTTTGATTTAGTATTTGAATCCCTATATCCTTTCATATGACAGCAGAGACAATCAAGAAAACAAAGAGGGCTATCTTCTTATAGCAAAATGAAAATGCTCATCTGAATCTAATAGATATCCTTGGGGAAGAAAAAACAAAAAAAAGAAAAAGCAAAACAAAATACTGAACTCTGAAGATCAAAACAAAACCCAAAAGCTTTAGAAAACTTACATGGTAATTTGGAATTTTCTCATTAGTGGGAAAAGCAATTCTAGTAAGTTTTACATCAACATTCATAAAATCACTAAATTCAATTTATCATACAATTGATCTATTCCTTGCAACAAACTGACCAAAGTGGTCCTGTCAGATCTCAGTGCTAGCCCTATCACTTACATGTGATTATATTTTTTAGCACTGTAGTCCATTTACTCTACCTCACTGGCTAATACCAGTAAGCCGTAGGATGTCTCCAGAATCCAAAATGCAAATGGATTCTGAGGAACAGAATTTAAATTGTCTTGCCCTCACTTTCAAAGGGCCTTCCACTGGAACAGCTCCAAGTATCCACCAGAAGATTTTACTAGCAATAAACCAAATTAATAATTGTAATACAACAATAATAGTATCAGATCTTTTCACAGCTCACAAATTCACTTTCTTCATGTCATAACCAGTACCTGTAACCATAGTGCCTCCCATTTGTTGGGGGAATGGAAATATGCCAGCTCTCCTTGGTCTTTAAATAAATGACAGCACAGCAAGGTAGCACATGCTACCTTGTCCCTTAACTAATCTCAATTTCAATCTTCGCTTCCAATAACTCCCTCCATAAGTCCTTTTTCCCAATTTTATTATCCAAACCTATTGTAGTCTTCCTTTCCTGTAGTCAAGTCCTAATCCCATCTCCTTCAGAATTTTTGCCTGACTCCATTAGTTTTCCTATTTCTTTGCTGGTGTTAATGATATTATGATGACATTCCCTCAAGCATTCAGAATTAAGCATTCCCATGAAATCGGTCAGGGCATGAGAATTCCCCCAGTCATACTACGGATTACCTGAAGACTTAGTTAAACATGACAACAGTTTGGACTGTTGTCATGTTTTAAGTTCTCCCTTTGCAACCAAATAGTGTAGCTATTAAAGGATCATTCCAGTTGGAAGGAGTGTTAGGAGGTCTCCAGTTCAATCTCCTGCTCAAGGAAGGTCGGCTATGAAATCACACCACATTGGTCTGTTTTATGCACTGTGGTGTCAAAAGCCGTCCAAGAATGAACACTGCACAGGCTCTCTTGGCAACCTGCAACCTCTTGCTACCTGTTGCATTGTATGATTGTTCTCAAGTTTCTTCCTTATATCCAGTCTGAATCTCTTGTNTGAATATCTTGTTTCAATTGGTGTTCCATGAGCCTAGAATTCTTCTCTGAGATGAAAAATTATTATACACAACATGAAAAGATTGAGAAAGCAAAAATGAGACAGAACCATATCAAAGATAACGCTGTCTTCCTACTACATCACCATTATGACAGCAGCTGGCTCAGGTTTCTACTGCTTGAGATTTCAGAGCCATAAAGGCTACGTGTTTATGCAGTAGTGAAAAATGAAACAATGTCCA
>WEIT01031051.1:653-15352 GCA_013389985.1 Dryoscopus gambensis
ATAAGGCAGGGTTTAGGGAGGGAACATACATACATACAACCAATGAGAGTAACTTATGACAACTGACATCAGGGAGAACTAATGGCATAACAGGGAATAGAGAACTTTCTAGAGATAAGGGAAGGGTTCTGGGGAGATGGACATGGGCTACAGGAGGGGTTTTGGATGATAGGCAGGGAAAGCACTGGAATAAAGGGAGGGACCCCGGGTGATGGATAGGGAGGCAAGGGAGAGGAATAACCTTGAAAGGGAATCAGGGGAAGGACTGGGACTAGGGACCCACCACCCGAGGGGGAGAGAGGGGGGGGCTTAAACCATCTTTATAAAATTAAGAAAAAACAACAAAACCGCACCACAACAGCTTTCTAGCCAATAACAAGCATCTAAAGTTTATAGACAACTGTTTTAGCCTATCCTTACGCATACACGTACATCTTCTTTAAAACAATACTTGCTTGTATGCCTTATATAATAGCGTGCAAAATTCCATTATTAAGTTTTAACTTAGCTATCTTGCTAAGTATATTTTTTGTTACTTCAAATCCTTTCTCAGCTAGACTTAGAGACTAACCCTTGTTTTAGTGTCCTTGCTCTACTTTATAAGTGTATCTTCCTCTGTCTTCTAGCTTGCACAGCGGATCCTAAATTCGTGTGCTTCGTTTTCTGAAACCTGCTTTTTTCCCCACACCTTAAGGGCCTTTTCACCCTTCTGTATTCCCACAATTCCCCCTCTCGGTATAACTAAAAAGGAACCATCTTAACTTTGTCTCTTGTAGACTACATTGCGTTTCATAGCCTTTTCTATGCAAAAGCACTTCTGCTTATTCTAAGCAGTGCTATTTTACACAACAGCAATTTTTATGTTGTGAAAAATCAGGTCTGTTTTGAGACCGTGGGTCAAGTCCGGCATTAGTGGTTCTGTATCGTTCAAATAGGTCTTGTCCGGTGCCACAGCCAGCACTGCCCGTTCCCCTTTGTGCCAGCACCCAGCTTGTGCCCCCGCCCCCTCAGCTCCACGGAGCTCAACCCTTCTCCCCTCTCTTGCCACAGCCCTGAGCGAGGCCCAGGACATCGACCTGCACCTCACACCCCTCCAGCAGCCCCTGGAGGCCATCGAGGCTGCTGAGTTCAGCAAGGTGAAGCCTCTCCTGGTGCCTCTGCTGCACGTGGTGTGCTGGATCTGGGCCACCTCCAAGCACTACAGCGTGCCCGTGCGGATCGTGGTGCTGCTCCAGGAAATCTGCAACCTCCTCATTCGGCAGGTGCGTGGCTGTGGCGCCTGCGTTTGCCACGGGAGGGGTTTTGTGGAAGTCTCTTCTCTCCTGCTCTCCCCTGTCCTTCCTTGGCGAAGGGATTCTGAACACAAGAGGAAGGCTCAGACCTGCTCAGGGCACAAAGTCACCGTTTGCTGTGACAGAAGTGACACCCCTGGTGTGATTTGGCTCCTCCAGGCCGTGGAGTACCTGTGTCCAGAAGACCTCCTGAAAGGAGAGGTGGAAGAGAGCCTGGACAAGGTGCAAACAGTGTCTGACACCCTGAACGCCTTCAAAGGGGCCTTCGAGGAGAGACGGGAAAGCCTGCACGTGTACTACGAGCCAGGCCAGGAAGTGAGGAGCTGGGACTTCCACCCCAGGCTGGTGTTTGCAAGGCTGGACAGCTTCCTGAAGAGGCTGGAGATGGTGAAGGTGAGACTCTGGAGGTATTGCAGCCACCAGGAGAGTTTTGTAGCCGTGAACTTGCTTGCTGGCATCTTCCCCCACCGTGGCTTCCCCAGTGCAGGGCATGGGGCCACTCTCTGTGCTCTGTGGGCCCCCCCGACATCATGGCCAGGACCTTGTTTGGCCAGGTCCTGCTCAGTGCACGTGCCAGATTGGCTGCTGTGTCCTTCTGCTCAGGCTGGTGGGGGTGTCAGTGCTCCCAGGAGTCCTCTGGGACTCGTGCTCTTGTCAGGGTGGGGTTATGGGGCTGTGGTTTGCACGGCTGTGAATAAACCAGGACGAGCCCTTAGGCTTCCTGTGGCCCTCAGGGAAACCCTGGAGCTGGGCATCTCCAGACTTGGACGGGGGGTCTGGGGAGGAGCAGGGACACCTTCCACATTCCCCACCAGGTCACCCCTTCACGTCCCAGTGGTCTGTGCAGCTGGGGGGGCTGTGGGGTGTCCCTGTTTGCCATGGTTCCTCACTGTGAGATGAGGCAGGGCAGCGACAGGGTGTGTCCTGGGTGCCACCACCCCTCAGCCCCCGGCTGAGGCTCCGTGAGTACCTGTCCTACACACCCTGTGCATGCCTGTGAGCTCTGCCGTGGCTCACAGCTCACTGCATCTGCTGTTCTCATCCTTCTGGAGTGAATCTCTGCTCATGGATGACCTGTTCCCAGCAGCGGGGTCAGAAGGGCACTGTACAGGCTGCACCTGCCTGTTCAAAGCAAGGTCTGGGTTGCTTTTCTCCTTCTCTGCACTGCAACAGAAGGTGTTGCTGGCTTACCCACACCGTGTAACTCTACTCATTCCTTAGCGAGCTGTGTTGAAAACCTCAATGGCTGACAGCAATTTTAAAACTACTCATCATCGTAGAATCACAGAGTGCTTTGGGTTGGAAGGGCCCTCAGAGATTGTCCCGATCCAACCCCCTCAGCCCGAGCAGCCTCGCTGTGCCGGGGGCTCCTTTGGCCCAGCAGCAAACACGGCTCTGTGGTGTCACAGCTGTTGCGGCCCGTGGGAGCCTGAGCCCGTGTGTGCCTCCTCTGGCTCTGCAGGGCCTCCTGACCACGGCCCTGGACCTGGCGCAGCTGGAGAAGATTGAGTTTGGCGGGATGAAGGGGAAGGCCCTGGGCCAGCAGGTGCTGGACATGTATGAGGAGTTCCAGGAGGGCTACCGGGCGTTCTCAGAGCGAGCCTGCGACTGCCTGGACCTGGCCAACGCGGTAGGTGGGAGCGGCCCGTGGGAGTGCCAGCCAAAGACCTCTGCCTCCAGAGAGCAGCTCCCTCTGCAGCCCAGCCCTGCTCCCTCCTTCCCAGCTCCTTCCTGCCTTTGCTGGGGTCTGATCTGTCGCTGTGGGGGACAGGGAGCTGCTGGCCTTTCCTGCAGGCACTTGGGAGTTCTTGCAGCTCCGTATCTCAGAACCAGGCTGGCAAAGACCTTTGAGATCAAGCCCAACCCATGACCCAACACCTCCTCATCAACCAAACCATGGCACTGAGTGCCACGTCCAGGCTTTTTTTAAACACGTCCAGGGACGGTGACCCCCCCCCCTCCCTGGGCAGATGATTCCAGTGCCCAGTGACTCTTGCAGTGAAGAATGTTCTCCTGATGTCCAACCTGAACTTCCCCTGGTGCAGCTTAAGACTAGCCTCCCTTGCTGGTTCAGCGAGTGCATCTGTGGGTTTTCGGGGTGCTGGTGTGGGCTTCAGGCCAGGTGCAGGGTAAGAGAGTGGGGAAGTAGCCCGTCTTGCCTCCAGTCAGTACTTGTTGGACTGTGGGCCCATCCTGGAGGGCCGTGAGCTCAGCCACGGGACAGGACAGAAGTGCCCTCAGCTCCGTGGGGTTGGCTGGAGGGTGGCCAGAGGAGTGGTTTGATTCCTGGTGAATAAGAAGAGGAAATATCTCTGGGTTGGGAGGTGGCAGGTATAGGAATATTTCATTGTCCCGGAGCTGTAGGGAGGAGAAGATTAGCAGGCAGCAGTCTTTATTTCATCCAGCAGAATAGTGAAGTTTATTGTGAAGCCACTGTGAAGTAGTGCCGTAGTAGTGAGCAAGTGAAGTGTGCAAGTGAAGTGACTTATTTAATTAATTACAAGTTCTTTTGTACCTTGCTCTCGCACAGAACAATTGGTCAAACGCATAGCCACCTCTTTGGTGTGATAGGCTAAATCCTAAAAACATACCTCCAAAAACATCAGTCCTACTTATCATAAACAATTTCTTAGCGACGTCATAAGTGTTCTTTAGTTTTGAGAATATTACCGGTAAGTTGTGTGAGAAAGAACATTTTCTGACGAGAGAGAAAAGCTGCTTTTAGCAGCATTTGGCATCGACAGGCAGGCACCTCCTCAGGGGCTTCTCACAGCTCAGGCCTCGCTGTCCCCTCCCCGCAGGAGTTCGAGCGGGATGCCTTGGCTTTCCAGCAGAAGGTGGAGGACATCGACCGCCGCCTGGGCGCCGTGTTCAGCCAGGCCTTCAGCGACGCGCCGGGCCTGGAGCACGTCCTCAAGGTCTGTCTGTCCCCTCCCTTCTCCCTCGGCGGGTCCCACGGAGAGGCCGGGTGGTGCTGGAGCTGCAGGCACGCGGGGCTGGGCTTGGCCCGTGGGGTGGGCAGGTTAGGGATGCTCAGACCTGGGGGTCCCTCACTCCGTGCACTCCTGGAGCTGGGGGTGGGTGGGAGTGTTAGCGTTTGGAAAACATATAACCACACAAAGCAATTATATGCCGGTGCTTTATTGGAACGCGCGGGGGCACAGGGGCAGCAGAAAGCCCAAATCAGGTGCCCACCGGATACACGGAAGCTTGCGATTTTATATCTTCACGTTATGCATATTGATAATACATGTTAATTAACACACTCCCCCTAACTACCAAGTCCCTCACCATAGTTACCACCACAAGATCACACGAAATCATACCTATTCTCTCCCCTTGATGTATTACCCGGACCCCCTTCATACTTGATTCATTTTAGACAATTGCACCCGGATTTGAGTTGCACTCGATTTGGTTGAGACAATCACATAATGCTGGCCATAGCAAGTTAACATTCTGTCCTAACACTCTGTTCTCAGGCTATACCTTTTCTAACCACCACCTCCCCCCCCTGATTACCCATTTACAATATGAAAATCATTTTGACCTTATACTATCAGGAGTGTCCCTGCTCTTCACCTTGTGGCACGAACAGAGCAGGCCTGTGCTCAGTTTGGGGAAGAGCAGCCAAAGAAATGGCTCGGCTCAGGCTTTTGGATGGCAGGGGTTTCCCTGGGCTCTCCGGGACCTGCAGGAAAGGCTGCTTTGTGTAGGAGTGTTGTTAGTGGGTATAGAAAAGATCACACGTAGACAGGAGAAGTGTGTGAAGAGAAATGAATATGGATTTTTATTGTTTACAGTATTTATGGATTTCTTACTGTTACAGTTGATTGGAAGGTGAGGTTGATGCTTCTTCAATCACATTGGTTGGACATTCAGTCCATCAACCTTTTCTCCTCATGAGAAAGGAGTGTAAATATAAGAAATTGTTAGATAAACAGGAGTTATTATTTACATCAAACTGTGAGAATTCTATTCTCTGATTTCAAAATACGTAAAACAATCAGAAAGGTTGAGAGAGTAGAGTGACATAGGAGTCCCAAGGCCAGGTTGGAAGGGGTCTAGTGGGAGGTGTCCCTGCCCATGGCAGGGGTGGAATGAGCTGGGCTTTAAGGTCCCTTCCACCCCAAACCATTCTGTGATTCTCTGATTTCCTGGTGAAGACTGCTGTTAAAACCAGGTGATCATTGTTAATATCAGTTTGTTAACGCATGGATGCACTTCAGCTTGGAAAATTGAGGTTTTCTAGAAACGAGGTTGCTTTGTTTACCAGTGAATCTATCCTGCAGAGAAAGTAAATGGTATTTTCGGAAAAAAAATCAGTATAATTTTAAAAAAGACTGGAGAAAATGATAAGGGATAGTACTTATCTTTCTGAGTTGTTTTTTAAATAGCAAATTTTGAAGCACTTGTAGAATGACAGTGGGAGTATGGTTCACCCACAGAGAAGGTCTGAGCATCCGCGTAACAAAGACATCCTCTGTGATATGGTTCAGTGGTGGGATTCAGTCCAAGGTTGGACTTGGTGATCTTGGAGGTCTTTTCCAGACTAAATATACCATGAAAGGCTTGGGAAAGCAGGGGAAAACCTTCCCTTTCCCCAAGTGCCCACCAGTGCAGATCCCTGAGCTGCGGAGGGAGACGAAGCACCCGCACCAGTGGGGGAAATCCCAGTGGGACTTGGCGCAGGCAGAACTTTTCCCCATTTCTCTTTCTGCCTCTTCCCCTGCACAGCTGCTGGCCATGTTCCGGAACCTTCTGGAGCGCCCTGTGATCGCTGCAGCTGCTGCTGCCAAGGTCCCCGTCCTCCTCAGCATGTTCAGCACTGCCCTGGAGCAGGCCAGGCTCATCCACGCCCGGCACACCCAGGCCGGGCTGCAGCTTGGTGGGTGCCCTGCGCAGAGGGAAATTGATTTCACTTGGATTCAGATTAATTTAAGGGGCAAAATAAATTGGTTTTCCTCTAAGGAAACCAGAACTCCCCAAATCGCAGAGGTTTTCAGCTTCTGTAGTTCCTGGTGGGAAGGGAAATGCCTGGGCACGCTCTGTCCTTGGCATTAAAGCGATGCCAGTGTCCTTGTTTGAAATGGTTGTGTGTGAGATGTGGCTGGGACTGAAGGCATGTGCTGAGCTTTTATGCAATGCTGTGAATGCAGAGCATGCGGGGTGGGGTGGAAATTAAGGGTTTGGTCAGCTTTTTCCAGGTTTATTATTCCCTGGGAATGCTGGCACAGAGGGGAATAGGAAGACTCCTGGCAGATCAGGAGGATTAGTGTGTCTCCCTGCACAGCAGCCCATTTCCTTGCCTCAGGAAGGCTGCTCTGGAACCAGGCAAGTCCAGGAGGACTGGAACTAGCACAGCTTAACAGAGGGGATGGGGAGATTCGAGGAGGGCGAGTCCAGCATTTGCTGTGACTTTTGGGGAGTGTTGTTCTGTGGCTCTTACACAGGATGGTCCCAACCAGCTCCCAGCCAGAATTCCCTTCCTCAGCGCTTGTGGGAAGCAGGGAATTCACCCCAATCTCAAAATTCATCGGCTCTCCTTCCAGGACGTGCCAGGCCCCTCCTCTGATCCCTTATTCCAGATCCAGAGGTGCAGGGCCACTTGTAGGAGTGGCAGAGGTGGGATTTCAGGGAAGGAGCCTGGAAACCGGGGCGGGTCTGCGGGGCCGAGCTGCTGGGGGTGTCTCTGGGGTGGCAGTGCTCACGGAATGCTGTTCCCCTGTGCCCTGCCAGGGTTCCCCCCGCTGCACAAGAACGTCCCTCCCGTGGCCGGAGCGCTGGGCTGGGCGCGGGAGCTGCGGGCGCGGATCCAGGGCCCCTGGGAGCACTTCAGGCACGTCCCACGGCTGTGAGTGTCTGCTCCGCACAAATTGCTGTGTGACCGTCTGGAAATCTCGTCTCTGGTCAATCTTTAGGTGTTCTTTCTGTGTTGAATGTTACCCAAAGGCTGTAGCTGAAGCAGCCCTTAATGAAGGGGTGAGAAGTGGCTGCTCTGGAGCTGTTCACTTCCCTGCCATCTTTGTTTTTTAAAGACGCTCGTTAATTGGATTGGTTTTGGAGTGGTTGAGAGGCACACTAGGATAGAAGATGGGCTCCTCAGCTTTTAGCACAGCCCTGGGTTGCAATTAAAATCGGTATTGGAACCTTTCTCACGGTCTCCAGGACCTCCCTGGGAGCAGCTCAGCTCTTGGGTGTTGGCAGAAGACAACTTTTTCAGCATTAAACCGAGGAACAATCTCCCAGGACCAAGAAAACAAACCAGGGCTGGAATTGTCATCACCCAAATCCTTGTTATCATCTCGGAGATGTGTGTCCCTGCATTTAGCACTGATTTTACCCCTCTGTTTAGAGCAGCTAATGACAAGTCCTTCAGCAGGGTGGGGTGAGGCTCTTTCCCATGTGCAACTTGAGAGGGAGAAAGGGTCGAAAAGGAAAAGTGAAGATATGTGTATACATAGATTTATGTTATATATTATATATAGAATCTATATAATTATATTAATCTATTATAGTATATAGTTATACATATATTATACATAGTATATATTATATATAATTATTGTATATTATATAGTGTATATTATATAGTATATATTATAATTTATATTATTTTAATCTATAATTATATTAATCTCTCTATATTAATCAATTAATTAATCTATATAAGCTATACTAATATATAATCTATATAATGCATTTATTTTATATTTTTTTCCCTGTACATTATATAAACAGTCATTCACACAGCTGTGACCTGCATCTAGTGGAGCACAACTGTGGCAGAAAACTGCCAGGGGTAAAATGTTTAAAAGTGATGTTTGGTAACTGATTTTTCCAGCAGCCCTGGGCCCTCCTCCCCTCCCAGGTCCCCATTTTTCAGGTCAGCATGGTGTGCTAGTTTGAAAGCAAACTAGTGAGAGACTTCAAGTCAGAAATACAATTTAATAGGAAAAATAAAATAAATGTAATAGTACAAAAACCAACCCACTGACAGAGTCAGAGTACAAACCTGACCCCCTGACAGTCAGGGGGTTGGCAGCAGTCCAATCAAATGGTGGCTGCAGTGCTCCTGGAGTGATGGCTCTGTTGAGGCAGTGACTCTGTAGGAAAGGTCTGGTCTTCCTCTGAAGGTCCAGTGGTGGTGTAGAGGGGTCTGGTCTTCCTCTGGGAATGCAGTGGGAAAGGCTGCCTGTGCTGCTCCAAACCCCAGGTTATATCCAGGTGGGAATGCTTGGCTCCTCCCTCTGGGTGGAACATCTCACAGTGGGATGATGAGTCACGGCTGATGGCCCATTAACAGGAGATAATCCAGAGGGAGGAGGCAGGGAGCATTGCTACACCTGGTTTCAACAGATGGTGATAGAATATTTTTTGGGGGCACATCTTACACTGTAACCTAGGACACATGGAAACACCTGAGAGAGAGCACAGGGGCTGGGCAGCCATTGTGCAGGGAGAGGGTTTGGGGTGATGTGGCGGGGTGAAATCCAAGCAGGCTGTGCCTGCAGGCTGTGGGGGGCCTTGGGAAGGGGTGAATGCAGCCCTCAGCCCCCAGGACCAAAGGTGACCCCTGTCTGTTGTGCCGCCAGGAGCCTGGACTCTGCCCAGGGGAGAAGGGTGGTGCAGAAATACGAAGAAATGATCCGGCTGCTCGACAGGTACGGGGGCCTCAGGCAAGGCTGAGGGAACATTCTCCTCCCCTAAGCCACCTTCCAGCACGTTTGGCAGCCCAGGGCCTGGGAATGTCCCTTTCCAAGCCCGCGGCAATTCCTGCTGGGAGAGGAGGAGGGGTGCTGTCACTGGGTACCACAGGTGTGCTGGGGTGGCTTCAAATGAGGGTCCTACAGGGGAGGAACAGGGGCTCTGCAGCCCAGCAGGGACATCAGAATGAACTGATGTGGGGTGGAGGAGCTGCGAGAGCTCGGGCTGCTGGCTGGGAGAGGTCTCTGTCCTCTGGTGCCCCTGCTCTGGCTGTGCTTGCAGGGGCTGTGATGTGCATATTCCACAGTTTGGGGTGAGAGTCACTGCCCAGGACTTGGCATCTCGATGCTTGAGGTTAAACCTGGCTGCCCTGGGCTGTCCCTTGAGAGGAGCCTCTTCCCCAGGGAGGAGATCCCTGCAGGGCCCTGCTCCCCTTCTCCAGTGAAAGGAGCTGAGAGCTCGGGCTGCTGGATCCTGCAGGGGGGATGGAGGGAACCCTGTTCCCACTACCAGAACAAGGCTGGGTCATTCAGCACAGCCTTTCAGGGAGGAGCAGCCCCACCGAGGGTCTGGGCTGAGCACCTCGAGGTGCTGTCTTCCTGGGTGACATTTCCCCGAGCTCTCAGGTGGCCCCGTGATTCAGAACAGACTTTGCCAGTGGGGAGGCTGGGACTGTCCACGACGTGTGAGGTGCCAGGACCCCTCTTCTGCCCTCTGTGCTCCCATCCCAGGGGTGTCGTGGTCTCTCTGAGACAAGTGAGGTCAGCTGCAGCCACCCCCAGCATCCCCGTGGCTTTGGGCATTTGTCCTGCTTAGGCCTTCGGAACCCCCAGCTGCTGATACATCACGCTAGGCTACATGCTTTGGAAGGTCTGTCTCCAAATCTGAATCCTCTGCTAAAATTGGTACTTGAGAGGGCTTTGCCCTCCTGACTTGATGCCGCCACTGTTGTTTGGGTGTTTGTGTTGGAAGCCCTGTTGTTTGTGGAGGTGGCACGGATGGGTTTCGAGCGTTCCTTCACGTTCTTCAGCCCTCAGAGCGGACTTGGCTTCCACTCAGTTACACCTGCGCTCTGCTGGCCCCGCAGCTACGTGGTGGATGTTTCTCTTTTCTGGCAGGTACCAGGAAAAGCTGTACTTGGACTGGTCCCAGACAGTCTCAGAAGAATCCCAGTACAACCTCAGCCGGCCGCTCATCCAGCGGGACCCACAAACCAGACTGATCACGGTCAACTTCGATCCCCAGGTAGGAGCTGCTGCCCCTCAGCTCTCCTGCCTCCCCGGGGCGTGTCCCCAGGCTGTGGGGGACATCTGGTGGGGTTGGTACTGGGTCTGTTCACTGTGATCTATGGTAGCAAGGACCTCCCACAGATCTGCTCTGCCTGAGTGCCAGGATTCCAGCTGGAGCAGAGCAAATTCTGGTTAAAGCCAGTGGCAGGAAGTCCCTCAGGAGCCAGAGGTGTAACTGGTGTCAGCATGTCCAGACCAGGGTTGGTGTGGGGAGTGGTGGGACATCATCTATGGATGCGCGTGTTGGTGTTATGTACCTGAAACCCGAGCTCCTGAAAGGGTGTTAGAAACCCAGGGAAGGCTGGTTTTGTGACTCCAGAAATCTCTGACGGAAGGTGGCACCAGAAGGAGTTGAGTCAGTGGGTTTGGGGCCGTGGTGCTATTTTTTTTAAATTATTTTTATGCCCAGCAAACCAAGAGAACCAGAGCCATCTTATCTTTCCCTTTGATAACAGCCAAGCTCCGCTTGCAGGCGCGGTATTGCTGAGACTTGTGCTGTGGGTCAGCCTTCATCTGAGAGGGGATCCACATGGGCGGGGGTGGCTCGGAGGACCAGAGGTGCTGGTGGCTTTCAGAGGCTGCCTAGGGTTCGCTGGTTGGTGTTAAACAGAGCTGGGAAGGAGCACAGAGTCAGAGAGCAGCGGGAAACAGGTGCTGGGACCCGGAGCTGCCCACACCCTCCCCAGCGTGCTGCTTTGGGAATAAACCAGCAGGAAACCCCCGTGATGCTCCGAACGGGCTGGAGGACGTGCCAGGAGCTGGGAGCAGGGTGCTGTGCTCAGCCCTGTGCCTTGCCTCCCCAGCTGGTGTCGGTGCTGAGGGAGGTGAGCTACCTGCGGGGCAGCGGGGCCGGAGCCATCCCCCCGGCGGCAGCTGAGATCTATTCCTGCAAGGAATCCTTCCGGCAGCTGGTGGCCAGCCTGGAGCTGATGGGGAACAGGTACAACAAGGTCCTGAGGACCGTGCTGGAGGTGGAATATCCTCTGGTGCACGGGCAGCTGCGGGACATCGACCTGAAGCTGAAAGAGGCAGAAGAAACCCTGACCTGGAAGACGGAGGGTGAGCTGGCTCTGTGTGACACTGGGTCTCCTCACATTCCCCAGGCTCTGTTTGCTGGTTCCCAGAGGCAGTTCCCAGTAGGACAGGGCACTCTCTGGCATATCCAGCACTGGGGGGAGGAGGAGCAGCTCCCAGCCTGCCTGCTCCTTTCCACATTCCCTTGATCTGCTGGGACTGCGGGCAGGATCCTGCTCCCCTCAGGTTTAGCCCAGGCTCTGGGGAGGAGAGCCTCTGGTGGTCCCTGGTGTGGCTTGCTGGGGTAGGAGGGAGGTTGAGGTGGCTCTGCTGCTCGAGGCGGTGAATCTCTTGCCTTAAGGATGAGTGAGAAATGCATGAGACCACGGGGAAAAGGCTGAGGAGGGGAGCACTGGACCTCGGCTCAGCAGCTCTGGAAACAGGTAATGAATCCTCTCATCTTCTCCAGGTGTCTGGGATCACATCTCCGGGGTGCTGGAGGATGTCCGTGACCTGGAGCAGAGGGTGCAGAGAGCCAAGGACAACATTGAGGAGATCCAGAGCATTGTGCACTCGTGGGGGTCGCCAGTATTCGAGAGGAGGGATTCCAAAAGGGAGTCAGTGCTGAGCCTGGACGAGTGCCAGGAGCACTTGGAACGGCGCTACAGCCTCGTCAGGGAGTGCGGGCAGAGGATCCACTCGCTGGTGAAGGTGAGGGGGCACCCTCGGGGCTGGGTGGCTCCTCAGAGGCTCCCCTGTGGCACTGGAAATGTCCAGAGCTGCTTCGCCTTAAATGAACTCCCTGATCCCATGTGAAAACCTGACCTGGTGTTAATGGGTGTTGTCTCTGAGGGGTGAGCTGGAATGGGGCTGTGGGGCTGGCACCGCTGGGCTCCCAGCCCGGGCCAGGACCGGCAGCAGCAGCAGCCCAGGGAAGGGTCTGGCCACAAATCTGGCTGCTGGAGAGCCACTAGAGGGGAGTGGTGCATCGGGTTTGGGATCCTGCTCCAAGGAAAAATCCCCTCGGAGCTGTTCACCTGAGAACAGAGGCTGGGGCTGACCCTTCGGAACCAGGCTCGGTGTCCCTCTGTGGAGCAGGAGGTGATGCTGACCGACCAGGGAGAAGCTGAGTGACAGGAGAAAAGCTGCTGTCCCAAACCTTGGTGCTTCCCAGCAGCTTTGCCAGAGCTCAGAGTCCTCTGCAGGCCAGGGGAAGGTCCAAAGCTCTGCTCCTCACCTGCCCGGAGCCAGGCGTTGTGCCTGTCAGGGACAGCCCCTGGCCTGGAGGGAGATGGGTTTTAGGCCCAGCCCTCTCCTGAGGGTCACTATCTGGCCTTGGACTCTGAAGAGAACCAGATGGGTTCTCTTCAGATGGGCCTTTGAGACCCCCAGATCTCCCTGCCCCAGGGGTGCAGAGCAGCCTCAAGTCCTGTGGCCTCAGAGAAGAGGGAGGAGAACACGTGGAAGACCTTCTAAGGCTCTTCTGCACTCCATTCTCCCCTTGAATTGTTCCTGGAGACCAAGGAGCCCTTGACAGGAGCGAATCGTGGCCATGCCACGAGTAGGAGGGTCCATCTTTCCCACCCCTCCACGAGGCTGACACTCCTGCACTGCCCAGCACCAGCCCTCAGGGGTGGGCAGCTCTCTTTAGGACAGACTCAGCCCCGCTGCGTGTGAAGGCATCTCCTTTGTCTTCCAGGAAAACCAGAGCCTCCTACTTGCAGACCCAGCGTCTGATGCCTGGAAGGCGTATTTGGATTATGTGGATGAGATAGTCCTGCATGGATTCTTCACTGCCATCGAGTGCTCACTCAAGTACCTCCTGGAGAACACAGGTGACGCCTGGCTCCTGTCCCCGGGCTGCAGTGGCTGCTCAGCCTCTCTGGTTGTGCTGCCTCATACTCAGGAGCTGTTCTCTTCTTCCTGGCCTTCCTCTGGCGCTGGAGCCTCCAGGAAGGGAGCGTGACTCCATCAGTGGTCACTGGATTGCTCAGGGGGAGGGACGGAGGTGGCCGTGCACCGCGTGCGAGGGTTAATGGATGGTGACAATTGAGGCATCCTCCCACGTCTGTGCTTGGACATCCATCACCTCCCACCCTCCCGTGCCCAAAGCATCGGGGTAGCACCATCTTTCCTTTGTGAGGAGTCTCCAGAGCCAGTTCTGCTCCTGAAAGTCACAAAATAAACCCCTCAGTCCTGGGCAGAGGTGACCTGGGTTCAGGAGCCACCAGCCCAGCCCTCTTGCCTAAGGCCGCCAGGGAGGTTTACTTGCTCTGCTGAGAGCAGCTTGTGTCCAGCTAAAGCACATCTCCAGGAGCACTTCCCTCCTGGGTGTGGAGGCACAACAAAGGGTTGAAGAATCGCATGCAGTTCTTCACCACCTTGTTAAAAACTTGCACATGTTGTCACATTTGCATCTGACTTCAGTTTCTGGTTGCTGTTTGGTTTTTTTCCATGCCTTTCACCACTAAATTAAAGAGCCTCTTGGTTCCTGCTGTTTTTCTCCTCTGCAAGCACTTCCACGCTGTCGTTGTTCAGCTCTCAGACTCCCTCTGCATTAGCTGAAGAGCCTGGTCTCTTCAAGCCTCTCCTCCTCAGCGTGTTTTCTGGTCCTTAAATCACTTGTGTCTCATCTGTTCCCCACTGTCTGTGGTGGGTACCACAACACCAGCATCTCCACGGGTTGTGCAGACACCAGTGAGTGTGTGTCTGCCCCCACGCCCTCCTGCTGTCCCTGTAGGACAGGTGGTATCTTGTAGTAGGACGTTAGTGGTGGCTCAAGAACCCTTGAGAAAGATCCTGACATCTCTGTTCTTCCCTACCAGACCCCAAGGCAGGGCTCGCTCCCCTGTTTGAGGTGCAGCTGGATTTGGTGATCCCAGATTTGGTGTTTCACCCTCCCTTGGAGCCCGGCACCAGTGACGGCTTCTGCGACATGGTGGAAAGTCTTCTCAGCGGCATCTACCGCGCGTCCTCGCTGGTGCCCCGGCTGGCCACGCACAGCGGCCTCGGCAACTACCAGGTCTGTGCGTGGGGCTGCCCCGTGCTGGGCGAGGAGGTGCCACGTGCTCCCACATCCCTGTGCTCTCTTCTCCTCTCTCCTTTCTCTTCTCTCTTTTCTTCTCCTTTCTCCTTTTTCTCCTCCCTTTTTCTCCTTTTTCTCCTCCCTTTTTCTCCTTTTTCTCCTCCCTTTTTCTCCTTTTTCTCCTCCCTTTTTCTCCTTTTTCTCCCCCCTTTCTCCTTTTTCTCCCCCCTTTCTCCTTTTTCTCCCCCCTTTCTCCTTTTTCTCCCCCCTTTCTCCTTTTTCTCCCCCCTTTCTCCTTTTTCTCCCCCCTTTTTCTCCTCCCTTTCTCCTTTTTCTCCTCCCTTTCTCCTTTTTCTCCCCCCTTTCTCCTTT
>WEIT01031051.1:15538-50071 GCA_013389985.1 Dryoscopus gambensis
CAGGCGCTGCTGAGCCGCGCCCGGGCCGCGGTGGGCGCGTGCTGCGAGCACCGCGCGGGGCTGGAGCGCTACTCGCACCTGTACGGGGAGGACAGGAGGGAGCTGTGCCGCCAGTTCCTGCTCTACGGCCGCGTCCTCACGGCCGCCGACGTCGAGGCCCACGGCGAGGACGGGGGCCCCGAGGCGCCGCCCACGCTGCAGCAGTTCAGGGAGCAGATCGGCTCCTACGAGCGGCTCTACGAGGAGGTGGCGCGCATGCAGCCCATCAGCACCTTCCAGGGCTGGCTGAGGCTCGACGCCCGGCCTTTCAAGGCGGCCTTGCTTAATGAGATCAAAAGGTGGAGCTTGGTGTTCAAGCAGCACCTCCTGGACCACGTCACGCACAGGTGAGAGCTGCTCCTGCCTCTGCTCCTGGGACCTGCGCTGGGATTTCTCCTGGCTTGGCTGGGCTGGGCTGTTTCACACTGATAGCCAAGTCGGTGATAGTGGAGTACCCTGGGTTGGAAGGGATCCACAAGGACCACCCAGTGCAGCTCCCAACATCCCAACAACGCCACCCTGTGCATCCCTGGGAGCGGTGTCCAAGCGCTCCTGGAGCTCTGGCAGCCTCGGGGCTGTGACAACGTCCAGAGCTGATACAGGAGCAAGAGGAGGGCCCGTGCTGCACGGCAGCTCCATCACATCCCTGTGTCTTCTGTGCCCTGCTCTCTGCTGGTGTGTGAGCTGGGAACAGTGGCATCAGTTGGTCTTAAGCTGCGCCAGGGGAAGTTTAGGTTGGACATCAGGAAAAAATTCTCCACTAAAAGGGTGACTGGGCGCTGGAATCGTCTGCCTGGGGAGGTGGTGGAGTCACCATCCCTGGACATGTTTTAAAAAAAGCCTGGACGTGGCACTCAGTGTCATGGTTTGGTTGATGAGGAGGTGTAAGGTTGTGGGTTGGGCTTGATGATCTCAAAGGTCTTTTCCAACCTGGTTCATTCTGTGATTCTGTGGTCCCTGGGACCACTGACATCCCCGAGTCAATGCCCCTGGGACCTGATGTGTGGTGTCAGACAGGGCGTGTGTTTGCCCACTCATCCCAAGCCAAATAATCCCATCTTGGCCAGGGCCCTGGGCTTGCTTTACTGGATTTGGTGGTGGCCATCAGTAAATCTGCATTAATGAGGTTTCTAAAAGCCCAAGATTCAGGTAGCCTGGTGTGAGCAGTCATGGGGAGGTGTCTGCAGGCTACAAAAAGGAGCAGTTTGGGCTCCAGCTATTGCATTAACACGTGTTTCTTGTCCTGAAGAGCAGCTCACCTCTGTGCAGAACAGTGCCTCAGGTGATTTATTGGTCACCACGGAAGGGTGTTGTAGGTCTTGGATGCTCCTGGGGAGTGTTCACAGCCATCTGAAGGGGAGGCTGCTGCGTGGGGTGGTGATAGGATCTCTTGTGTGCTTTTCAGCACCATAATTCTGTCAGATAATTTCTTTGCAAAGAGGTTTTGTGTGGCAGAGAACGAGCATTTAGGCGCTGTTATTGAGAGTCCCTGACTCAGCAGTTTAGTCCTTATTAGGTGAAGTATTTAAGGGTACTTTTATGCCCAGCAGCATCCAGAGAATTTAAGCAGGCACTTAAAAATAAGTGATTTGAGAGCTGGAGAATGGATGTGCTGGGAAGGACCGGAGGCCCAGGCGCCCACTGTTGCTCTGCTGCAAGTGCCCAGCAGCTGGTGATAAGCAGGTGATAAGCAGGTGAGGAAGTGTGCCCCAAACACTCTCCTCGTCTGTGATGGTTTATGGCCCAGGGGCTTTGAGAGACAGGGATCTCAATTTTAAAATCCTGGAGGGATTTTTTTGTTTTGCCTGCCACAAATGTCCAGCTGCTTTCCTGAACTGCTGTGAATTTGTATCACCTGCAGGAGGGAGCTGCCCTGTGAGGTGAGGCAGTGCATGGAGGAGAATCCCTGTGTGTCAGGTTCTCCTGGGCACCCTGGATTCTTGTGGTGGAAGAGATGGGGTGAAAACTGACACAGAATCCCAGAATGGTTTGGGTTGGAAGGGACCCTAAAGCTCACCCAGTGCCACCCCTGCCATGGCAGGGACACCTCCCACTGTCCCAGGCTGCTCCAAGCCCCGTCCAGCCTGGCCTTGGGCACTGCCAGGGATCCAGGGGCAGCCACAGCTGCTCTGGGTACCCTGTGCCAAGGCCTCCTCACCCTCCCAGTAAAAACTGTCCTCAAAGACCCACCCCCCCCCTCCAGGGCCCTCCTGAGCTCACTGTCTCTGTTCAGGTGCCCTGTCTCCAACTTGAGACATCCCAACCCATCTTTCTGTTCCTTGAAGGAAGCTGTACCACACCCAGGGATACCTCTAAGCAGGAATTGCAGTTCTGAGGCCGGACATTAATTCCAGAGGAGCTGCCCTCATCCTGTGCTTCCTTCCCTGCTTTGTGCTCCCCAGCTTGGCTGACCTGGACGAGTTCATCCAGACTGCTGAGAGAGGTTTGAGCAGGAAGGTGGAGAAAGGTGACTACGGTGGCTTGGTGGAGGTCATGGGTCACCTGCTGGCCGTGAAGGAGCGCCACAGTTCCACCGATGCCATGTTTGAGCCCCTGAAGGAAACCATCGAGCTGCTGAGGGCCTACGAGCAGCAGCTGCCCGAGGAAGTCCACCAGCAGCTGGAGGTGGGTGAGGACTTGTGGTGGGCACAGCAGTTTGCCCAGGGGCAGGAGGCAAAGGGAACAGGAGTGCAGGAGCATCCCGGGGACATCCAAGGCCCTGCTCCCTGTCATTAGAGGGCCTCAGTGGGCAGCGTTTTGGTATTGCAGGATGTGCCTTAATAGCTCTGAATTTTGGAGTTTTATTGAGATTTTTCTTTTAAGGCAGAGATTACGCCTTTTGTTATGTGTGAAAAACACAGAATTGCCTGCTCCAACTCCCAGCGATTACTCTTGAGAAAAAATTAATGCATTTTCAAATCCATCTGTTAATTAGGTTGAATTATAATTATTTTGAAATAAGCTGGTTCTTGGCAGCTATGGAGATGGGAAGGATAATGTTGGCAAAGGAGTTTCCTTCTCACAGGACTTCAGTCCTCTGAGTCAGACCACCAGATCTGCTTCACCCAGAGGACATCCCTGGGAGCAGCTTATGAGAGTATTTTGGCACCTTTCCACATCTGGCTGTCACGAGTCAGTTTTCTTTTGGGAATTCCTTTCATTTCTGCAAAGGGGACCATGAGATGGAGGTTGTAAGAGATGGTGAGGTGCCCAACCCTGGCCATCTCTGCTCCCCCAGAGCTGCCTCCAGCTATTTCCCTTCTTTCCATGGTGGGTCTCCATTAATGTCCTCAAGAATGTGGACTGGGATGGGAAGAAACCCAAAGTCTTTCCTGTGGGCTTGCACAGCACACGGGGAAGAGGCAACCTGGGGACAGCAGAGCCCTTGGCAATCATGGGATTGTCAAGGTTGCAAAAGACCTTTAAGATCATAAAATCTTGCCACCACCACCACCAGGTTCACCACTAAACCACGTCCCCAAGTGCCACATCCACAGGTTTTTTTAACACTTCCAGGGGTGGTGACTCCACCATTGCCCTGGGCAAGCTGTTCCAGTGCTTTACAACACTTCCCGTGAACTTTTTTCCTCATATCCAATCTAAACCTCCCCAGGCACAACTTGGGGCATCCCAGCCAAACTCCCCTGCAGTTTTAGCCACGGCATCTGTTGCTTTTCCCCTCCTGGGATTATCCAGGAGCAGACCTCACCCCGCAGAGCCAACCCTGCCTCCCAGCAGTGCCGCTGTGCCCGCAGGAGCTGCCGGAGAAGTGGAGCCGGGTGAAGAAGCTGGCTCAGGCCGCGAAGCAGCAGGTGGCCCCTCTGCAGGCCGGCGAGGTGGCAGCCCTGCGGCAGAGCTGCGCCGCCTTCAACACCCAGCAGCTCTGGCTCAGGGAGCGCTTCGGGAGGGAAGCTCCCTTCAGGTACGGGGGTGTCGCGGCCCACGCTAATCCTGGCTCTCGTCCCCGGCTAGCTCCACGCGTGGGACGCGATAGGATAAGAGGTGCTCGAGACGAAGTTCCAGAGTAAAGAGGTGAGGGAGGGGTCAGCCAGACCAATTAGTCCAGAAAGTCCTTTATTTCCAGGGGTTTGGTCCAACTGAGCAACAAATCAAAGCTTACAGCAACTTATAAAGGGGGGAGGATGCATAAGGTGGGGAAAGGGTACAACCAATGAGGAATAACATAAGGCGGGGTTTAGGGAGGGAGCATACATACATGCAACCAATGGCAGCAACTGATAATAACTGACATCGGGGAGAACTAATGGAATAACAGAGAATAGAGAACTTTCTGGAAATAGGGGAAGGGTTCTGGGGAGATGGACATGGGCCACAGGAGGGGTTTTGGATGATAGGCAGGGAAGGCACTGGAATAAGGGGAGGGACCCCGAGTGATGGATAGGGAGGCAAGGAAGAGGAACAACCATAGAAGGGAAATGAGGGGAAAGAGACTCACCACCCGAGGGGGAGAGAGGGGGGGGGTTAAACCATCTTTATAAAATTAAGAAAAAACAACAAAACCGCACTACAACACGGGGGTTCCAGCATCGCGCGAGCCTGGAGAGGAAGAAGCTGTAAGGGTTCATCCCCGCGTGTCCTGGGGATCCGCGGATCTCCTGCTGTGTCTGCGGTGGTGTGTGCCCGGGAAGGGGGTGGGTTTGGGTGGTGTCAGCAGTGCCGCGTGGCTCAGCCGCCGGGGTGTAGCAAAGACCTTTCATCTCTCCCGTGGCTCTCAGCGGCTCTGTTCGTTGTACGGGTTCTTCAGAAGTTGTTACGGTATCACTTACGGAGAATAAACATTTGTTTCTAGGTTTGACACCGCAAAGCCTTATCAACTGCTGGATGCAAAGCACATGGAGATTAAACAGATGGAGGCAGCCATGACCTCGATTTATGCATCAGCTGGTCTGTTTGAAGTCACGGTGCCAGAGTATAAACAACTGAAGCAGTGCAGGAAGGAGCTGTGTCTTCTCAAAGAGCTCTGGGACATGATCTCCCTGGTGAACACCAGCCTCGATGACTGGCAGACCACCAAGTGGGTGGATATTAACGTGGAGAACATGGATCTGGAGTGCAAAAAGTTTGCAAGAGAGATTCGGAATCTGGATAAGGAAATGAGGGCGTGGGATGCTTTCAGCGGGCTGGACAGCAAGGTGAAGAACATGCTGACAGCCCTGAAGGCCGTGGCAGAACTGCAAAATCCTGCCATCAGGGAAAGGCACTGGAACCAGCTGATGCAGGTGACGGGCGTGAGGTTTGTGATGGACTCGGACACCACCCTGGCTGACCTCCTCAAGCTCAACTTGCATCAGTTTGAGGGGGAGGTGCACGGCATCGTGGACAAAGCGGTGCGAGAAATGAGCATGGAGAAGGTGCTGAAGGAGCTGAGGATGACTTGGAGCTCCAGGGAGTTTCAGTACGAGCCTCACCCCCGCACTGGCATCCCCTTGCTGAGGTCAGACGAGGAGCTCATTGAAACTTTAGAAGACAACCAGGTGCAGCTGCAGAATTTGATGTCATCCAAGTACATTGCTTTCTTCCTGGAGGAGGTGTCTGCCTGGCAGAGGAAGCTCTCCACCGCCGACTCCGTCATCTCCCTCTGGTTCGAGGTGCAGCGCACGTGGTCTCACCTGGAGAGCATTTTCATAGGCTCAGAAGATATCCGTGCACAGCTTCCCCAGGTATGAGCCCCCACATCCCAGATTTCCTGTTTGGGAAGAGGAAGAGGCTCCATTATTAAGTAGAGTTATTTATAGTGCCAAGTTCCCCAAAGCAGGGCTGTTCTCCCGCTGCCTCGCTTCTCTGGAGGCTCCCTCAATGCTGTGGATGTTCCCCCAGGATATTTTTGTACCCCAGGCTGTGCTTGAGCCGTGCTGATCTTCTCCCTTCCACCACTGCATGGCAAACACAGAGCTCCTGGGTGCTGAGCGGGAGCTGCTGCCTTCCTTCAGTGCTGCAGGCGTGTTCCCTCTTCCCTCGGAGGGGAGAGGACCGAGATCATTACTCAGACATGGCAAATCATCAAACAGAGCTGGCCCAGGCAGCTTTGGCAGCTTCCCCAGCCTCCCACGCCGGTCCTGGGGGAGGGCAGCTCTTCTCCTGCTCCTGCTCTGGGGGTCTCCTCACGGAGCCTCCAGCCCAGGTCCCAGTGTTATTCCAGGCTCACAGCCGTGCTGAGCAGGAACGTGCCTTTCACTGGTGAGGGAGGCGCTTTCCCCTCACCCCAGAGACAGCCCTCAAAGGACGGGATCTCTCAGCACACCCTCAGAGCCTTGCTGTGACCTCTGTGTCCCTTGTGTCCCTTTGCAGGACTCCAGGCGCTTTGAAGGGATCGATGTGGATTTTAAAGAGCTGGCCTGTGAAGTTCAGAGAACGCCAAACGTTGTTGAGGCCACCAATAAACCAGGTCTGTCCCAACAGCTGGAGGACATCCAGAGCAGGTAGGTAGAGCATCAGTCCCAGGGCTTTGTCAGAGACTGGAATCAGCTGTAAGAAGTTGGTTGAACCTGTGCTCCAAAGGCTTTTTCCGAGGCTGTGCATCCTCTGCAGTCACAAATCACAGCTTTTCTGATCTTTCTCAAGATTTTGTATTTGTGACCCATCACCCTGAAGCCCCTGAGTGGCATCTGGCACACTCTCATCCTGAATATTGATTTGAATACAGCTCCCTGAGACAGACCTGAGAGCCCTGAGATGGAGACAGTTCTCACTTAACATATGAATCTGCCTGAAAAACACTTCAAAGTCCATGTTAAGCTGTTGTGCCAGTAGCAGCTCTCCATTTCAAATAAAGATTTGATTTTATTTTCAATCGAACAAGGCCGATGTTCCTCACAGAGAATGTTATTTAGGAACTTTGTAAGCTCAGCAGCAGTTTAGCATGTGAACACTGCAAGATTCATTTTAGATCGAAGCAAACAAGTTTCCTTTCATGCTCTGCAAACACAAAAAGCTGAGCTGGTTGGAATCAGACTTTAAAATGTGGCTCATTAGAATAAAAGCAGTTCTGGAAATGTTCATCCCAGTGGATGCCACCACCTGTGGCAGCTACGAGCTTGTCTAAAGCAGTGGGGTCAGACTGCAAACCTCTCCAACCTCTTCTTCCACTTGTGCTTCTGCTTTTTTATGAGGCTGCCCCGACTCTTGGATGTTTGACCCCTGGAGTAGAGAGTGAGCTGTGAGCTCCCTTGTGCCTTGTGGACCTGTTCAGGGCTGTGGGAAGGAGCAGCCTGCGGGCTCAGCTCGTGCCTGGCCCTTCCCCACGGTGGGGAGAACCTGCCTGATAAGCCGAAGGGCAGCATGAAGCTTGGCAGGGTATTTACCCAGCTGTCCTGGGCTCTGCTTTGTCTCCCCAGGTTGTCTCTGTGTGAGAAGGCTTTGGCTGAATATTTGGACATGAAAAGGTTGGCCTTTCCCAGATTTTACTTCATTTCTTCTGCAGATTTACTGGATATTCTTTCCAATGGCACCAACCCGCATCTGGTAAGGCTTGTACTGCATCTCCTTTGCATTTTCCAGCTGTCAGCAGTGTCAGGGGAAGGTGTTGTCTTGGCACTCTCCCCAGTGTCCTTTCTGGAGCGATTTTCTCCCACCCTGTGTGGATTAATGACTCTTCCACAGCTGATCTCCATCTGTCGTGGCTGACAGGCAGCACTGCCCTGGGTGTTGTCTGCTCTACCCCTGGTGATGCCTGTGGCAGGTTCAGAGAGCACCTCCGTGGGTTTTGTGCTATAAAAACAAAACAAGGGTTTGTTCCTGCTGGGATACAGTGAGGTTGCAGGAAACTGACTATCCCGAGGATCTCATCCAAAACTTGTTGTTGACCTTGGATCCCAGCCTGGAATGCCACCAAACAAGGAGCCCCAGGGTGGTCATTCCAGTGTGGAAGCATTCACAGAATTCACAGAATGTCTGGGTTGGAAGAGACCTTCAAGGTCATCAAGTCCAACCCGTGCCCCAACACCTCAACTAGATCATGGCATCGAGTGCCATAGCCAGTTTTTTTTTAAACACATCCAGGGATGGTGACTCCACCACCTCCCCGGGCAGTCCATTCCAGTACTTTATCACCCTTTCTGATGTTGACCACTGGTGGCTTGTAGCGGGCTGTTTTTAGGCAGAAGAGGCAGTTTCCAGTAAGCGCTTCCTCCTTCCCCCCTCAAAGCCTTTGGGATGTCCTGATGGCAGGGCAGGGAGGAGCACAGCCTGCACGAGGTGAGCAGATGGTGCAGAGGAGGTCAGGCAGTGGCTGTAGGGCCGGGCCAGGTGGGTGCCTGACCCTGCACGGGGCTCCTGGGATGGGCTCTGAATGCCCCAAATCCACCATTCCTCCTGTTCACTCAGGATTGCCGGATCCTCCGGGGGGAGGAGCTCGCAGGGACCTTCCCGCTGTAGGAAATGGCTTCACAGTGCCCTTCCCCCCATTCCTGGGGATCAGAGCCCTCTGTCCCCTGTGGGCAGAGCTCAGAGGATTCTGAGCATCCTGCAGGTGCTTTTCCACACAGAAAGAGTGGAGCTGCTGTCAGGAAACCTCAGCCACTTTGCCTGGCAAGCTGGTTTGGGAGGCATCACTAATCCTAAGGTTGATATATAAACCAAATCAACATGTTCACAGCCAATGGAGACTGTTGGGTAAGGAGTCAACTCCTTATTCCACCTTTTAGCAGTGAGCAATCTCACCCCCCTTAAGCTTTCCCTCGTTTTCAGCGTTCGTGTCAGCACGTGCGTGGGGCAGGTTTGGAAATGCTCCTGTTGCCACTAACCTTTAACTCTGCTTGGATCTGTTTGCTGCTGCTGGGTGATTTCAGCCCACAGAGTGTTGTAAATCCACAGCTGATTGATGCTTAAAATGGAGAGAGGGAGAGAGAGAGAAAACACAGGAAGCGGAGAAAAGCTGCTGTGTCGAAATGCTCCGTGGAGTGAGGAGAAATTCCTGGTGCTTTCTGTTATTCAAAACTATTTGCAGTAAAATCAAAGTAAATGTCAGGCAGGATCATGCATGGATACGCTCTCAGCCTTTCCACTGTAGTTTCAAAGCCTGATAATTCCTAAAGGAGGATTAAATAGACAATGATATTATCCACTTGAACTGGATATCGACCTGGTGCAGGTTCAGCCGCATTCCGGGCTCTGGTGGCAGGATTGTATCGAGTGCTGGAGCACAGCCAAGGCCCTGCAGAGTGCCCAGGGGCTGGGAGGGGACAGTGGGGATTGCTCAGCCTGTCCACTTACAGGTGTAACACAGGATTCCATGGTTTATGTGAGGTTTGAAAGGAGATGTGCCTTATCCTGGTGGGGAAGCTGAGTGTCCATTGCTTCTTGATCCCCTTGGCACCTCCTGGGATTTGGCCAGGTGAGAAACTGATGGGCTGTGGCCACCCGTGGGACAGCTCCTGAGGAGGGGTTGGAATCCTGTGTGGGACGGGGAGTGAGAACTGGACAGACGAGCCATAGGATCATAGGATATTCTGAGCTGGAAGGGCCCCCCAGGATCACCCAGTGCAGCTCCAGGCCCTGCCCGGACACCCCAACAACCCCACCCTGGGCACCCCTGGCAGCGCTGTCCAAGCATTCCTGGAGCTCTGGCAGCCTCAGGGCCGTGCCCATTCCCTGGGGAGCCTGGACAGTGCCCAGCACCCTCTGGGAGAAGAACCTTTCCCTGGTATCCAACCTAAATTCCCCTGACGCAGCTCCAGCCTCGGGTGCTGTCCTTGTCCCAGGGAGCAGAGATCAGAGCTGCCCCTCGGGAGGAGCTGCAGTCCCTGGCGAGCTCTGCCCTCAGGCTCCTTTCTCCTCTGAACAGACCCAGTGCCCTCAGCTGCTCCTCATACAGCCCCTCAACCCCCTTCACCATCTTCGTGTCCCTCCTCTGGACACTCTCTAATGTCTTGTTTAAACTGTGGTCCCCAAAGTGCCCCCAGGACTGGAGGTGAGGCTGCCCCAGCCCAGAGCAGAGTGGGACAATCCCCTCCCTCCCGTGGCTGCTGATGCTGGGCCTGATGCCCCCCAGGACACGGTGGCTCTTTGGGCATGGCTGGCTCAGATCCAGCTGGCCACAGACCAGCACCGGCAGCTCCCTTTCTGTGGCGCTGCTCTCCAGCCTCTTGCTCCCCAGAGCTTTCCCTGAAAGCAGGAGAGCCCCAGGGAGCACAGGCTGTTCTCTTTTCCCGCACTGCCCACGGGGTTTGTCCATCTCCCTGTCTCAGCTGGAGCGAGGCAGAACCTGGGACAGCTCTGGGGCTGCCGTGTCCCGTGGGATCACTGCGTGACACAGGGGTGTGGCTGCGTGTGATGCTGTGCTCCAGAAGCTCTGGAGACCTCTCGGCTCCCACGGGCAGGGGCCGGTGTTGGGAGTCTCAGGAGCTGTGCTGGTGTTTCCCCTTTGGCTTTGCCAACTCAGCTGGAGGTGAACAGGACAGGACTGAATCGTTCTGGAAAAGCCCTTTTGGTTAAGGTGGGGGTTTTGTCTGGCTTGTTGAGCTGTTTGTCCCGGATCTCGGGCAGAAATAAAGATCTGGCTTCTCCACAGAGGAAAATTCAGGCCTTTTCTTTGGTACAAAATTGATTTCTAGGAGGGAAAAACCAGAAAGGTTCCTCGTGAGGAAAACTCCCCAGTGCTGAGAACAGGACAAGGGGAGCAGGATAGAGCAGCACTACCTGCAGGGGAACTGGGACTCGGGGGTCGGGCAGTGCTTGGATGGTTTCTGTGCTTTTGCCCTTTGTGGGAGATCTCAGGATTTTTCAGGGCCTGTCCCTGTTCTAAATGAGGTACAAATAAAAATACTGAGGAGGACAGCGAGAGGCTTGTTCTGGCAGCATCCTGGCCACGAGTGAGAAGATGTGGTGCTGCCGGGATGTCCAGGTCACGCTTTGTGAGCAGGATTGTGCCTGCCACACCTTTGCTGCTCTCTGCCCTGCCTGTCCTGCCCCCCTCCCTTCATTTTTCCAATCCCTTCTGCAGGTGCAGCGCCACCTTCCCAAACTCTTTGACAGCTTGGCCAAGCTGAAGTTCCAGGTGGACTCTGAGCAGAAGCCAACCAAGGTCGGGCTGGGAATGTACAGCAGAGAGGAGGAATACGTCCAGTTCAGTGAGCCCTGTGACTGCAGTGGGCAGGTGAGAGGGGAGACCTTTGGTGCCTTTTCCTGGGCTTAGAATTAAAAGCCAAACACGGTTAGAGGGGAAAAAAGGTTTTAATTCGGTATTTATTTAAGGATCCTCAGGTGCATCACCGAAGAGTGCACCCCACAGAATGCACCCCTGGAGAATGCACCCACATGATGGTCTGTGTATGCAGTTACAGACCTTGCACATGAGCAGATCTATCACAGATTCCCCAGTGAGGGGGTCAAGAGAAGCCCCATCCTGAGGAACGTTCCCCTGGATGGGCTTATCTTGGTTTACAGAATGTGTTCTGGAGAGGACCTTGGTGTCTGGGGTGTTCTGACCCCCAACTCCGACGCCTTCAAGGTGTTTGGTCTCTTGGCTTACCAGAACTTTGGGTCGAAGCTGTTATCAGACTCAGGGAATTACAAGTATGTGGGCTAAAAGCACTGAGGATACATAAAAACTGCATAAAAAGTGTATATGAAGATGCGTATATGAAAAAGCAAAAAATCATCATGGCATCACCTTGTCTATCCAAACTCCCAGTGGAACCTGCTCTCCCCCGCCCTTGGGTGGGCATCCCCGGCCGAGGTCTTACAGAGCTTCACTGCTCTGCCTTTATGAGAAAAGCTGGAAGAGGCTGTGTGGAGCTTAACCCTTGCTTACACCACAGCTCTAGTCCTGCTCTGGATGGGCGCTCGCAACCTGTGGTGTGAGGAAGAGCTGTGGCCTTTTCCTCACTAGGTTTTTTTATAATTTTAATTACTGAAAGACATTCTGAAGGTCGCTTTTACTCTCCCAGCTGGGAGGGGATGCAGACTGAAAATAGATCGAATTATTCCATAGTAATTCTGCATGGGTACCTTTGGAAAGAAAAGGGTTTTTCCCCTGTTTTCCAAATCTTCCTTATTTCATAGGACGAGTCGACGTAGAAAATTTAAGAATCAAATTACTGCTCAGCTTTTCTGTCCCTGTAGCTGCACTTTTCTCCATGGACTATTAGAGGAAGCTAGAGTAGGTATTACCAGCTCTGAGCTCCCCGGTGATGGCACTTGGCATTGAAACTCCCCTTTCAGTGAGGACTTTGCCTGTGAAATACTAAACTCAGCAGGAACTGCGTTCCCAGCGTTCTCTTGCTGCTGACAGATTGTGCTCAGGTCCCTCCGGTGACTCTGTCGTGGCCTGGAGCTGGAACACGCTGAACTAAATTGCTCCTCAGTGGAGTTCAGCTTGGTTCCTCCTACAGCTGGAGTTCCACAAAAGCCTGCCTTGGTGTCTGGAAAGAGATGCTGATCCCACAGGCCCATGTCTTGGTTTAGAAGACAGGTAACTGCCAGGGGAAACCAGAGCCTCCCTTGGAATAGAGAATGTAAACCCCCCACCTCCGAATTGCTATAATTGTGAAATTATGGGGCTTTCAGGCAAAGATGTAGGGATAGGAATACCAGTTCTTTACTAAGAATAATTACAAACTACAAAGGCAGTGGTACAGAGGGAAGAACAACAACAAACAAATAATCCCAGAAACTCTGACAGAGTCAGGATACGACCTGACCCCCTGTTGGTCAGGGTGTGGGGAGCAGCCCAAAATAATCCTCCTGGAGTGGCAGCTGTGGCTCCGTTGGAGCAGAGGTGATCCTGTAGAAGGGTCCGGTGGTGACAGGATGGGTCCAGTCTTCCTCAGGGAATCCAGTGGAAAAACCAGCTGCTCTGGTGTGCTGAGTTGCAGGTTTTATGCAGGTAGAGAGGCTTTGTCTCCTCCCACTGAGTGGAGCATCTCCCAGTGGGATGATGTGATGTTATCGGTCACAAGGGGAGCCTTAATTGCTCATTCCCGGGTGATATCCCCTTGGAGGAGGATGGGTGGAGGACAAGATAAGGAAGCACTGCCCCATCTGGTTTTAACCACTGACCCATTAACAGAAGGCACCCGCCCTCCTTCCCCTGGAGTTACAAGAGATGAAAATATCTTTCAACCGGTTTCAACAGATGAAATAGAATAAAATTTTTGGTTACATATTGCAACCCAAGACAGCCCAGAAATGGCCGAGCCCCCCAGTTGAGAGGAGGCCTAAGGCTTATTTGACTGGGGAGCTGAGCCGCTTCTCCCACTCCCTGCCACCCCTCCCAGCCGAGGAGGAGCAGGAGCGTTCCTGAGGTTTCATCCCTGCTGCAGGTCGAGGTGTGGCTCAGTCGCCTGCTGGACACCATGAGGGCCACGGTGAGGGACGAGCTGAGCGCGGCTGTGGCGGCGTACGAGGACAAGCCGAGGGACCAGTGGCTCTTTGACCACCCCGCCCAGGTTCTGCCCCTGCTCCTGCCTGTCCTGGCCTCCTGCGGGGTCTCTGGTGGGGATGGGAACGTTTCTGCCTGTGCTGCCCAGGGGCGAGGAAGGAAGGGTGAATTCTCCTTTCTCCTGGGCTTCTCTTGATGGATTCCCAGGCTGAGCTCCGTGCTCTGCCTGGAGCTCCAGGCAGGATGCAGCTCGGGGTCTTGGGCAGTGCTGCTGCACCCCAGGGAGCCCCTGCCCCCAGAGAGGTGAGAGAACAAACTGGTGAGGCCTGATGAGGGGAAAGAGCCCCTTGGATGCCCCTCTGGCAGCCTCGTGGTCTGCAGCTCGGCCTCCCGTGTGGTCAGACGTGGGAAAGGGGCTCATTTCCTGCTGAGCAGCTGCTGAACATGTCTGGGGTGGGATTTCAAAGGACGTCACGTGGATCCTGCTCTCCTGCCTGCTGTGATACTGCATGACTAAATGCTCAATTTCATGCCAGGGGTGCTTCATCCCTGTCTCCCCATGGATCAGACACTCAAATGCAAGGCAGCCCCAGCGTCCCCCTGCTGCTGAGCCACTCTGTTTCCCCAGGTGGCTCTGTGTTGCACCCAGATCTGGTGGGCAGCTGAGGTGGGCATGGCCTTCTCCAGGATGAAGGAAGGCTACGAGAAGGCCATGAGGGAGTACCACAAGAAGCAGGTGGCCCAGCTGAACACCCTGGTGACGATGCTGCTGGGGCAGCTCTCCAAGGGCGACAGGCAGAAGATCATGACCATCTGCACCATCGACGTGCACGCGCGGGACGTGGTGGCGAAGATGATAGCACAGAAGGTTGGTGTTCCTGGCCCAGCGTGGGCATTGAAGGGGAGATTTCGGAGTGACAGAGCGGGGACAGGCACTGGGATCACTGCCTGGCTCAGCAGGGCATTGGGCTTCTCTTTCTGTAGCTTTCCTGCTCTGGTGTGGGGCCACCGGGAATTCCTTGGGGTTTGTCCACCACTCCCACGCCACTGCCCTGTCATCATATACTCCCAGAATGGTTTGGGTTGGAAGGGGCCTTAAAGCTCTTCTCATTCCAACCCCCTGCCATGGGCAGGGAGACCTCCCACTGTCCCAGGCTGCAAGCCCCATCCAGCCTGGCCTTGGGCACTGCCAGGGATCCA
This sequence comes from Dryoscopus gambensis, assembly GCA_013389985.1. Lineage (NCBI taxonomy): Eukaryota > Metazoa > Chordata > Aves > Passeriformes > Malaconotidae > Dryoscopus > Dryoscopus gambensis. Next base: position 30,117 of record WEIT01031051.1, read on the forward strand.
GGGGCAGCCACAGCTTCTCTGGGCACCCTGTGCCAGGGCCTGCCCACCCTCCCAGGGGAACAATTCCTTCCCCATATCCCATCCAGCCCTGCCCTCTGGCAGTGGGAAGCCATTCCCTGTGTCCTGTCCCTCCATCCCTTGTCCTCAGTCCCCCTCCAGCTCTCCTGGAGCCCCTTTAGGCACTGGAAGGGGCTCTGAGGTCTCCCTGGAGCCTTCTCTTCTCCACGTGAGCACCCCCAGCTCTCCCAGCCTGGCTGCAGAGCAGAGGGGCTCCATCCCTCTAACCACTCTGTCCTTGACACTGTCTCATATCCCACCCTGCAGGTGGATGGGAAGGTGCCCTGGGCGTGCTGGGTTGTGGCTTTACCCTCACCTGCGTTTCTGGGGATCGAGCACGGATTTCTGGCTCATTTGGTTTCACCCTCTGGGAGCTGGGGCTGTGCCACTCCTCACCCCTCTGCGGTGCCCAGTCCATAGCCAGTGACCACTCCCTGGGATCACTGCCTGGCTCAGCAGGGCATTGGGCTTCTCTTTCTGTAGCTTTCCTGCTCTGGTGTGGGGCCACAGGGAATTCCTTGGGGTTTGTCCACCGCTCCCACGCCACTGCCCTGTCATCATATACTCCCAGAATGGTTTGGGTTGGAAGGGACCTTAAAGCTCTTCTCATTCCCGAGCTGTGTGGCCTGGCACTGCCCTGCCCTGTCCAGCCCCTGCCCTGACGGCGCTGGTGGCACCTTGCAGGTGGACAACGCCCGGGCGTTCCTGTGGCTGTCGCAGCTGCGGCACCGCTGGTCGGACGAGGAGCGGCACTGCTGGGCCAACATCTGCGACGCCCAGTTCCTGTACTCCTACGAGTACCTGGGCAACACCCCTCGGCTCGTGATCACCCCCCTGACCGACAGGTGAGGCCCTGGGGAGCTCCCTCGCAGCTGAGACGGAGCTGCCGGACAAAGAGGAGTTTACTTGGGGTGCCCACGTCCCTCCTGTTCGTCCCCGTGTCCCAGCAGGCCGGTGGCAGGGCTGCAACTCTCATTTGGTTTGGGGTTTTACAGTGAGGGAGCTGGGGGGAGATTCCTGGAGGAAAGGAGGCTCAGGGGGGACCTTCTCGCTCTCTGCAGCTCCCTGGCAGGAGGGGGCAGCCAGGGTGGGGTCAGGTCTGCTCCCAGGGAACAAGGGACAGGATGAGAGGAAACAGCACCAAGTCACACCAGGGGAGGTTCAGATTGGATATTGGGAAAAAATTTCTTCACTGGAAGTGTTGTCAAACCCTGGCACGGGCTGCCCAGGGCAGTGGTGGAATCGCCATCCCTGAAGTTGTTCCAAAAACACGTGGATGTGGCACTGAAGGACGTGGTTTAGTGGTGAACAAGGTGCTGGTGCTGTGCTGATGATCGGATTTGATCATCTTAAAGGTCTTCTCCAACCTTTATGATTCTGTGAGGCACCAGAGAAGTCACAGCCGGGCAGAGGTGGTTGTTAATGCCCACGAGGACTTTGAGCTTGGCCGTGCTCACCCAGAGCTGTCCCAAAGGAGGGCTCAGGGCTCTGCAGAGTGCCCCTGCAGCCCCTCAGTGACCTGTGGCACCCTCTCTTCCCCCTTCTCCCTGGTCCCGTGCAGGTGTTACATCACCCTGACCCAGTCTCTGCACCTGACCATGAGCGGGGCCCCTGCGGGCCCTGCTGGCACCGGCAAGACGGAGACCACCAAGGACTTGGGCCGTGCCCTGGGCATCATGGTGTACGTGTTCAACTGCTCCGAGCAGATGGACCACAAGGTACTGCTCCCCCAGGCCGGGGCTGCTCAGGGAGCCTGCAGGATGGGAGTTACCCAGCTGGGCTTGCTCTGCTCCATCCCCTCTCCTCACAGCCCTGCTGCCTCCTGTTGGGGAGGATGAAACANTCTTCTCCTGGTTTTCTTCTCTAAGACTTGCACAAGGTTCTTCGGGAGGAAGAGACCTGAACTGTGCCCTGTTCCACCTTTCCCTTCCCTTCTGGAGTTAGATTCCACATGAAATACTTCACAAATTCTGGCCTGTTCAGTCGAGCCTGAGGCTCTGCTGATCCATCCCCTCTCGGCAGAGCCACAGGCACGGGGAGGAGGGACCTCTCCTGGTTTCTCAGGATCCTCTCCTGGGTTGAGGCCAACGCTGGGTCTCGGGGCTGAGCCCTGTGCTCTCCACGGGGCAGTGGGTTTGGTGGCCTTGGATCGTATTTTATCCAGCTGAGGTCTCTCATGGAAGTGGGGCCGTCGGTAACTCAGCCCAGGTGACCTTTAAATGGAACCGGAGTGCAGAGATGTCGAGAGAGTGCAATTAGCAAATCAAGTGGCAAACTGTGCAGAGCTATAAATATTATAATTGAGTTGTGCCTGCTGCTCCCTTGCACTTTTCTAAATACCCACAATAGACTGTAAATTGCTATAAATAAACAGGCAGGGAAATCAAATCCATTTTTTGCCGGAGTTGATTCAGATTGTGATTTCACTCTTGTAATTTTATTTTACTTTTTTCTTTTTAGTCTTGTGGGAATATTTACAAAGGCCTTTCCCAGACAGGAGCCTGGGGCTGTTTTGATGAATTTAACAGGATCTCAGTCGAGGTACTTTCTGTAGTTGCTGTACAGGTAAGTGGAGAAAAGCTTGTGGATAAATAAAAGCCTGCCTGCCTGCCTTCCTCCCTTCGTCCCCCCTGGGTCCAGGTGTTGTCCAGATCCTAAATCTCATTGGAACCCCCTGAAAATGCTGGTTAAATCAGCTGCCAGAGGAGTTGGAGTGGCAGCTGGGTGCTCAGCTGCACTGTCCAGAGCCAGCCAGCTGCCACAGGGGCAGAACTGAAGGGTTCGAATCTTGGGGGACTTCAGTGCTGAAAATTGAGTTGCCAAAATAAGACAGTTCTTCTGGTCCCAAATGTCAGCTTGCAAGTGCAGGTTTTGGGATCCCAGTGTTTGACTGAGGTGCTAAATTCTTCCTAGAGCCACTTTGGGGCTTGGCATTGCAGAAATTAAGGTCTAGAGCCCAGAAGTTTCTACACTTCTGTAAATGCTTTGGTCAAAGTAATTGTTCTGAACCCCTCCATGAACTCCTCGCTCTCATCTCTCTCTCTCTCATCATCATCCCTCTTGTGATGTACCAGGGAAGTCCCAGGCGGGTACAGGAGTTTGTGTGTCGTTCCCTCTCCGTTTCCCTTCCATCAGGTTCTAGTTTAAAGTTGTCATTGAAAGACGTCTTTGAGGATGTTAAAACAAAAAGGGAAGCTGAACAAAAGAAGCCCAGATATGACTCAACTGCTAATGATTCCCTGGCTCCTGGCTGGAGCGAGCGGAGGGGCTGTCACTCCATCATCGCCTCTCCCGCTGCTATTAGAGGGTAACCATGGCGATGGTTAATTGGCTGCCTTAGTCACGCAGCTCGTGTCCATGTGGGTCCTCACACAGAGAAACTCCATTAATTGCTTGGCTTTAGGATGGCGAACAGGGGTAAGTGTAGGGCAGCGAGCAGAGGGATTCCTCCCTCGCTGAAGTGGTGTATCGAGGAGGTGAGCGGGCTGCAAGAACTGCTCCCTTGGGAGGGTGGGGAACGAGGGTCTGGCTGTGATGGACCCACTCCATGGGAATGGAAGGTGGGCAGGGAGGTGACCTGGCTGTGATGGACTCACTCCCTGGGAATGGAAGGTGGGCAGTGGGGTGACCTGGCTGTGATGGACTCACTCCATGGGGATGGAAGGTGGGCAGTGAGGTGACCTGGCTGTGATGGACTCACTCCATGGGGATGGAAGGTGGGCAGTGAGGTGACCTGGCTGTAGTGGACTCACTCCACCCAGTGGAAGGTGGGCAGTGAGGTGACCTGGCTGCAGTGGACTCGCTCCATCCAGTGGAAGGTGGGCAGTGAGGTGACCTGGCTGCAGTGGACTCGCTCCATCCAGTGGAAGGTGGGCAGTGAGGTGACCTGGCTGCAGTGGACTCGCTCCATCCAGTGGAAGGTGGGCAGTGAGGTGACCTGGCTGCAGTGGACTCGCTCCATCCAGTGGAAGGTGGGCAGTGAGGTGACCTGGCTGCAGTGGACTCGCTCCATCCAGTGGAAGGTGGGCAGTGAGGTGACCTGGCTGCAGTGGACTCGCTCCATCCAGTGGAAGGTGGGCAGTGAGGTGACCTGGCTGCAGTGGACTCGCTCCATCCAGTGGAAGGTGGGCAGTGAGGTGACCTGGCTGCAGTGGACTCGCTCCATCCAGTGGAAGGTGGGCAGTGAGGTGACCTGGCTGCAGTGGACTCGCTCCCTTTGGAAAGTGTGGGATGAGAAGAACAAAGCTGCAACGAGGCAAAGAGAAAAGACCAGCCAATATCAGTGAGGGAAGGTATCAGGGGAGGCCTTCCAGCCTCTGCCTTACGGGTTTGGGTTTCAATTAAGCACCTGATGTCCCCATAATCTTTAAAAGCAACATCAAGGGATCAGTTTGCAATTGAGATGGGGCCAAGCTTTGTGGGGAATGCAGGTCCTCAAGGAACAGAGCAAGCACAGGTGCTTTGGGCTGTCGTGAAGGGCAGTGTGTGAGGAGGGGTGAAGGGGCGTGGGGGAATCAGGGCAGACTCTTGGGACTGCTGTGGGTGTTGGTTGTGCTCTGGGTGCCTCCGCAGCCCTGCATCTCCTCTCCAGCTCTGGCCTCCTGCGAGGCTGGGAAGTTGAAGAGCTGGTGTAGCCCATGGGGTTTTTGCTGTGAGATCCAGGCAGCTTCAAAGGCATTTCCTTCTCCCCTCACCCACGTCCATCAGCGTCTTATGAAGCAAACTCTTGCAACTCCTTTCAGTTGGACTCTTCAGCTCTTTTCTGCTTCGTCAGAGTTGGATTGTGATGGGAAACACACAGATTCACCCCAAACAGTGTATAAGGCTTTATATGGTCGGTGAAAACCCAAGCCAGAGCAGTGATAAGCCCCAGTCACCCTGGGCCAAGTGCAGGGAGGGCAGCACTGCTGCCAGGGGTTTTTCATACCTGAACACCAGCACTAAGTGCTGCCATGGTTCCCAGGTGAAGAGTGTGCAGGATGCAATACGGGAGAAGAAGAAATCCTTCAATTTTCTTGGAGAAGACATTAACTTAGTCCCCTCAGTCGGGATCTTCATCACCATGAACCCTGGTTATGCAGGACGAACCGAGCTGCCTGAGAATTTAAAAGCTCTCTTCAGGTGAGTCGAGGTCAGGTTTTGCCACCAGTGTTATGAGACTGGTGGAGATTGTCTTTTGGAACTTCCAGGTTTGGCTTCATTTTCTTGGGAAATTCTCTTGCACTGGGGATTCACAGATGGTTTCAGCCTTGTGCATCCAGCCTGGATCAGGGAATGCACAGGGAGGACAAGGGAGCTCTGTCCCATGGGAAAGGGAGTGTGGGCAGACTGGGAAGGTCTCCAGTAGCTCACTGGAAAGGACCTGGAAGAGAAAGCTGCCAATCCACTGCCCTTGAGCTCTGTAGCCAACACTCGCTCTGCAATCCTTTCCTGCCTGTCTCCCCAGGCCCTGTGCCATGGTTGTGCCGGACTTTGAGCTGATCTGTGAGATTATGCTGGTGGCCGAGGGCTTCCTCGAGGCCCGGGCCTTGGCCAGGAAGTTCATCACGCTGTACCAACTCTGCAAGGAGCTCCTGTCCAAGCAGGTGAGCCCTCTGCTGTGCTCTGGATCCCCCAAAGCAGGAATGTGATGCTCTGCTCTGGATCCCCCAAAGCAGGAATGTGATGCTCTGCTCTGGATCCCCAAAGCAGGAATGTGATGCTCTGCTCTGGATCCCCAAAGCAGGAATGTGATGCTCTGCTCTGGATCCCCCAAAGCAGGAATGCGGCACTCTGCTCTGGATCCCCCAAAGCAGGGATGTGATGCTCTGCTCTGGATCCCCCAAAGCAGGGATGTGATGCTCTGCCATGCACCTCCACGGCTGAAGCTTCACAGCTTTTAATTGCTGGCTGCCTTTGTGGCACCTGCTGGGAGAAGGGAGGGTTCGTGAGCACCAGAGCAATTTTCAGACTGCTCTCCTGGAGGATCTGCAGGGACAAAAGCACTTGACAAGCTGCATTAGTGAGATTTTTCAAATGCCACCATGGTTGGGGCAGTATTCAGCGACCCTTTGCTTTCCAGTCTCTGAGTTCCTATTGATTCTCCTGCCTGCAAGGGGTTCATGATGACTGCTCCTCTCTTAGTCCAACTAAATACCTCTCTTTCATGTCAAGTGTCGACCATGTGGGGTCACTTCCAGTGCAAAACTCTGGGTAATCAGATTTTAGCTTATCATCATCTGCACAGATCAAAGCTGGGGCCGGTGGTGAGTTGAATCAGGGCTCCAGAGGGAAAACCTGATCTTGGCTGTGCCAGCATGAGCTTGGGTGGGTTTCTGCCTTGTCACAGGAGCTTTGTGCTGTGCAGCTGGAGGCCCTGTGGGAGCTGTGGCCTCCCACATGAAGCAGCCAAGGTGTTGGGCTGTGCTCTGCATGGTCCTAATGGAGCAGAAATAGAAGGACTTGCTTGTTGGCTTTTCCTCTCCTGCCTCGTTAGGATTCCTTTTCAGCAGTGCCCCTTTTCCTTTCCCTGCCCCTTCTTGGTGGACTCTGCCCAGGGCCAAATGTGCCTGGTAACCTGCTGATGGGCAGGATGGAGAAATTTGGGTGTCTGAGGCCTCAGAACGGACTAACAAGCCTTTTCCCTGAGTAGCTCCTGCAGATCCAGGGCTCTGGCTGGCCTTGCTTAACCTGCACTAAGGCCAAGCAAACTGCTTTGGGGTTTACGGAAAAAAAATTGCTTAGGCCTCCAGAGTGGGAGTCCTCCTGCTGAACTCATGCCAGCTCGGAGCCCATGTGACGGCATGAACAGCTGAAATATTTGACTCTTTAATACTGTCCTTGGTGGGAAGCTCACCTTCTGAGGTGGAGACCAGGTGGCTCAGGCTGGTGGAGCTCTCTGGCCACGACACAAGTAATGGATTTGGCTGCATTTCCATCGCTGTCTGGTCTGGCAGCTGGGATGGCTGGTCCTTGCCCCTGCCTGCTGGTACTGTCTAGGCATAAACCCATCCCTGTTTTTCCTTCTTTCTTCCCCCCACGTAGGATCACTACGACTGGGGTCTGCGGGCCATCAAGTCAGTGCTGGTGGTGGCCGGCTCCCTCAAACGCGCGGACCCAGAGCGGCCCGAGGAGCAGGTCCTGATGCGCTCCCTCCGTGACTTTAACATCCCCAAGATCGTGACAGACGATGTGCCCGTGTTCCTGGGGCTGATTGGGGACCTGTTCCTGGCGCTGGATGTGCCTCGGAAGCGTGACCTGGGTTTCGAGGCGGTGGTGAAGGAGGCTGTGCTGGAGCTCCGGCTGCAGCCTGAGGAAAACTTTGTGCTCAAAGTAAGACCAAGGGATGTTCCTCTCTATCTACACCATCATCAGCTCAGTTGGCTTTTCTCAACCATTTTTGGCTCTTCGGAGAGGCCTCTGCACAATCGCAGAATCATGGAATGGTTTGGGTTGGAAGGGACCTTAAAGCTCAGCTCATTCCAACCCCTGCCATAGGCAGGGACACTTTCCATTAGACCAGGTTGCTCCCAACCCCTGTCCACCAGGTCTTGGACACTTCCAGGGATGGAGCAGCCACAATATTCCCCTTGCAGACAGGGTCTGATGTAGCTGCAGCTGCTCCTAAAGCCAGCCCTGCCTCTTCCCTGGATGTACAAAGGGTCTGACTCTTGTAGGCTCGTGCACACGCAGCCCTTGGGGAGCAGAGCCTCCTTGGCTGGTGGCTGTCACACGGTGCTGAGGTTTGCCTGCCCGCCAGGATTTCACCCATCGTGGTTAGAGTTTGACCATCTGACCATGGTTTGGTCAGACCAAACTCAGGGTTAAATCCCTTTGTGTCTCTGAGTCACAATTTTCTACAGAAGAGGCCCAGTGAGAGTTAATTTCATAGAATGGTTTGGGCTGGAAGGGACCTTAAAGGACACCTCATTCCATCCCCCTTGCCACGGGCAGGGACTCCGTCCCCTGTCCCAGATTTTGCACGTTCAAACTTCAGTTTGGCTTCCTTGTCTGAGCTCTGGGGGTGTTTCCCCAGGTGGTGCAGCTGGAGGAGCTGCTCAGTGTCCGGCACTCCGTGTTCGTGGTGGGTTCTGCAGGCACGGGCAAGTCTCAGGTGCTGAGGTCCCTGCACAAGACCTACCAGAGGATGAAGCGCCGTCCTGTGTGGACAGACCTCAACCCCAAGGCTGTCACTAACGACGAGCTTTTCGGCATCATTAACCCGGCAACGAGAGAATGGAGAGACGGTAAATGTCATTTCGTGCCTGAATTTGGAGATAAAAAGGGTGTTTTTAATGAGCCTCCCGAGGGGCAGCAGGAGGATGGTTCTCTGCGCAGGTCTCACAGCCCAGGTGCTGCTCCCAGCCGTGGCAGGGTTTGCTGTTGGAAGGACATGTAGGGTGTCACGGCTTTTTGGTCATCAGTGGGAATTTATCCTTTTGCCGTGAGGATAATTATCACGTCCATTAACACCAGCACTTCCCAGTTCCTAACTGGGGCAGGTTGTTTTTTGGGGCTGGGCTGCTGATGGAAGAGAGTTCCCTCCTGCCCTGTGCTGTGCACTGGGGCCCCCCAAAAAGTGCCCCATGTTGGGGCATGGCCATGTTTCTGTGGCTGAACAGTCCCAGCAGCTTTTGAGAGGTGTTTTCCCACTAAATATCCCTGCCTGATCTCTGGCACACGGCGTTTGCCAGGCTGTTGATCCTGATTGCTCCTGAGGAGGATAAGATGAGCATTTAAAACCTGCTGAAAGATTACAGAGATGTGGAGTGAAAACATTGGGTTGTGACTAATCCAGAAAGGCAGCTTTGATTTCCGTGTGAGGCTGTTCTGGGAGATGAGGGGGAGGTGAGGGAGGACGGCTCCATAAATCATCCTCGGCCAGAGGTCTCCAGGAGCTGAGCTGCCACCACCCACCTCCCCTGGCCCCTGCTTTGCTCCGGTGCCAGGGTTAATTTCTTTTTAATTGTGACTGGGGACCCTAAATCAAAGTGACAGAGGGAAGTGTGGGATGCAGCCAGCACCCTGCAGAGAGATCTGCACATTGGGGATTGTGGATCAGGGACTGTGGGTGGCACTGGACAGCAGCAGAGATGTTGGCAGGTGGCCCTCCAGTGTTCTCAATCCTCTAATGCTTCAAGAGAACGTACAGGACTCCTCTCTGATGGATCAAGGCAGGTATTTTCTGCATTAATCATTTCTGAAAATGTTGTTTCTTGATGTCAAAGACCAGCCAGGCCATTCTCAGCACAGCCTGACAGGAGAGGATGTGTCCCCTTATGGATCAGCTCCTCCTTTTCCTCTTCCCGACTTCATCCTGTCACTCATTTCACTGCCAGCAGCTGCAAAGGTTGTACGTGTTAGGTGGGAAAAGGTCCCACAAGGGAATCCTGAAAGTTTTATTCATAGAACTAGACCCCTTTCAAATCCCAAGACCCCTCTGTGGTGTGGATGCCCGAGGCTGGGAGAGGGGCAGCTCCCTCCAGCTGCGGCCGTGGCGTGTGGTGCTCTCAGGCAGGAGCTGCTGCTGGCACTGATGGTGCTGCAGTGGTTGCCAAGCTGTGTCCAGCGTGAGAAGTGGAGTCCAGGCAGAGCCAGGGAGGTTTCATTCCCGACCCCATCTCGCACCTGTGTGGGCTGAGCTGTTCTGCACTGGCTGTGCACGAGCTTTGTTTCGGTCATGCAACGCCACCGGCCGTTCCCAACCTGGATCACGAGGGAATAGCTTGTCCTGGAGAAACAAAAAGCATTCCTGTCACAATTCACCACAAGAGAGGCTGTTTTTAATGTTTGCCTGATGTTCCTTCATGCAGACCAGCCTTTCCCTAGGTATTTCCTCGTGTGGAGGAGAGTGATGGTTTTGTGGAGCTCTCATTTGCCCTGCAGTACTTCTGCTCTGTTCTCAGCTTCTCGCTCTTCTTAACATTCATAATTTACTCCCCCTGAGACTCTGTATCCTCTCTGTCTCCTTGATTTTACTGACATTTTGTTCTGTCACTCAGTGTCAGTCTGGGCTTGTTCTCCCCTCAGTCTCACTAAAGCCATGACCCAGTGTTTAAAGCATCTTGATTTCCCTGATACTTCAAGCCGCAGAAAAAAAGAAAAAATTCAGAATTTTCAGGGCATATTCAGATGGTTTTCTCTGCATTGTGTAGTTTGTGTCATTTTTTTTTTCCCCCTCTGAGTATCTACTCCTCATTTTTCCTATGCTTTATGATTTTCTGTGGGAATGATCTCATGTAGGTCCACAATCATTCTCAGTGATAATAACTCTGATAATGGTTTTTTTCCTTCAAAGCAGACATCATTACATAGTATTATTCATGTCCAGATGCAAAGAGTTATGAATGTTTAACGGGAAAGCATAATTTTTAGAAAGTTGTTGGAAAAATCTGTTAGAGCAGGTGACAACTTCAATGTTCATCAACGTATTCGTGTCTCCCTCCCAGGGCTGTTTTCATCAATCATGCGAGAGCTGGCCAACATCTCACACGATGGTCCCAAGTGGATGGTACTGGATGGAGATATTGATCCCATGTGGATTGAATCTCTTAACACTGTGATGGATGATAATAAGGTAATGGATGTAAAGAAGCAGGTATTCCTCGTCGGGTGTGAGTCAGCCCGGGAGAAACGCGGATGCTGGAATAACACCCCCTGGAATAATGCAGTTGGGTTTCTTCAGACACACCAAACAATATTGCACAGAGGCAATGGTGCATGAGGGAAACAGCTTAGAGCTTGTTTTCACTGGAATTTCCCTTTTCTGGAGAGTTGCGCTCGTGAGTAATCGCAAATGTCCTGATTGAAATTCAGGCCCTTTGAAAATAGGGTAGGGACATAATTCTGTACCTTTTCCCCACCCTGAGGGAGTGCTTTGGATTCTGGGTTGTGGAAGAGAGAAGGATTGTTCTACTGCCTGTCAGAAATCGTGTCATGGCACCACAGATTGGAATCTTAAAGCTCATCCCCTTCTACCCCCTGCCACGGCAGGGACACCTTCCCCTATCCCAGGCTGCTCCCAGCCCCGTCCAGCCTGGCCTTGGGCACTGCCAGGGATCCAGGGGCAGCCACAGCTGCTCTGGGCACCCTGTGCCAGGGCCTGCCCACCCTCCCAGGGAACAACTCCTTCCCAAGATCCCATCCAGCCCTGCCCTCTGGCAGTGGGAAGCCATTCCCTGTGTCCTATCCCTCGATCCCTTGTCCAAAGTCTCTCTCCAGCTCTCTTGGAGCCCCTTCAGGTACCAAAAGACCACAATAAAGTCACCCCAGATCCTTCTTCAGGCTGAACAACCCCAGTTTTCTCAGCCTGTCTGACAACTAACAGAGCTGCTCCATCCCTCTGAGCAACTTGGTGCTTCCTCTGGGCTCTCTCCAGCAGCTCCACGTCCTTCCTGTGCTGGGCCCAGGGCTGGGGCAGCTCTGCAGGTGGGGTCTCACCTGAGCACAGGGGCACAATCCCCCCTTGTCCTGCTGGGCACTGCTGGGGCTGCAGCCCTTTGCCCAAGAGCTGGGCTGGGCAGCCAAGCGCAGCAGTGCCAGGTGCTGAACGCTCTTCATTCCTGCTCCCGGGAGAGCCCCAGGCTGTCTGTCTGTGTGCACACGCAGGTGCTGACCCTGGCCAGCAACGAGAGGATCCCTCTGAACCCCACGATGAGGCTGCTGTTCGAGATCAGCCACCTGCGCACGGCCACCCCGGCCACCGTGTCGCGGGCAGGTGAGTCCCGCTGGAGCTGCACCTTGCAGCAGGTGGCATCAATTAATCAGTCTTTTGGTGTCCCAGCCTGGAGCACGGCTGCCCGTGGTGTGCAGGGTGTGTTCCTGAAGCACACGGACACACAGAGGATCCTGAGCCCACGTGGGGAGCTGGCATCACCTTGGGGGTGTACTCGGAGTGTTCCTGCTGCTGCCGTGGGGTCATGGCTGCAGCACTGCTGAGAGAGCACTCCTGTGTGGGCCTGATGAGGAGAGAGCAGTCTCTATCCCAAACAACTCCAGATCTTCTGGAGAAGTCTTCTGGTGCCTGGGGCTGAGAGCAATAACACGGCTCAGGCAACACCGTGTTCTGAATTTGGGGCAGGGTCATGACAGGCATCCTGGTTTCCTGACTTACATCTCTTCCCTCTTCCCCTCTGCAGCGGGGCAGGAGGAGGGGCAGGTAATGAGGGACCAGGTGTTTGACAGGGTTTCAGCTGTGTGGGAGTAGCTGAAAGTTTCTGGTGGAGAAAGGGAGAGCCTCTGCTGTGTCCTTACTCTTCTCTCTTCTCCCGCGCCTCAAGGGATCCTGTACATCAATCCCTCGGATCTGGGCTGGAATCCCCCCGTGAGCAGCTGGATTGACCGGCGAGAGGTCCAGTCTGAGAGAGCCAACCTGACCATTCTGTTTGACAAGTACCTGCCCGTTTGCCTGGACACCCTCAGGAGCAGGTGCCACTGCGGGGTGGTTGTGTCTCCACTGGCGAGGGCAGGCGGTCACTCACCACTTTCCAGACCAGCTGTGCTCCAGGGCTGCCCAGTGTCCTCCTTGTCCCCAGGAGCCCTGAGTGCCATCGGCTTCAGCTCCAGGAAGCAGTGGGCTGAGGGGGTGGCTGACACTCCTGCCCATCCTTGGTTGGTCTGCTCTGGTTCTCCTTGGGTACTGATTTGGTGGTTCCTGTGCTTATATGAGTTCTGTATCTCTTGGAAGGCAAATCCTAAAGAAAAAGTCTTTCCAGTCTCCTGACGTGTTCATTGCACAAGTTTCAGTAGAGCAGATTTCAGTCCGCTGCTGAAAGAAAGAGCGCAGGATGGAGAGAGCAGATCCTCTTTTATTCTCTCCCCACATCTTTTCCTGCCCCTGGGGGAGGAGCAGGAAGCTGGTGTTGTTGTGAGAGGGTGGAATTGCTCCAGAGGCAGTCCTCTCTTGGATTTCTTTCCTGAAGCATTTGAGCACAGTTGGGTTGCTCTGTGTGAGCATCCAGCCCAGGAGAGCTTCATGGCTGGACGTTGACCACTGAACGTGACAAATAGGACAAGGAGTGGTGGTTTTAAACTGAACAAGGTGAAATTTAGATTAGGTATTAGGAAGAAATTGTTGGCTGTGGGGGTGGGGAGGCCCTGGCACAGGGTGCCCAGAGAAGCTGTGGCTGCTCCTGGATCCCTGGAGGTGTCCAAGGCCAGGTTGGACGGGGCTTGGAGCAGCCTGGGACAGTGGGAAGTGTCCCTGCCCATGGCAGGGGTTGGGATAGATGACTTTTAAAAGGTCCCTTCCAACCCAAACTAGTCTATGATTGTGTGATTCTCCATCCTCTTCTTCATCTCCTGTCCCAGTTTGAGACAGCATCATAAAGTCAACCCAAGACATCCCCATACCTGCAGTTCTATTAAAAAAAAAAAAGAAAAAAGAAGAAAAGTCAGTGTACAACTGAACCTGGGCACCAGCAGCCCCAGTGAGGAGATGTCAGGAGGAGCTGCTGCAGTGCAAGTCTTGCTCCTTGGGGCTGGGAGTTGGGAACCTTGCTGGGGAGCTGCTCTCTGGGTGCCCGAACTTTAAAGCTATTGGCAGCAAAGCCCATCGAGCATCTCAGCCCTCTCTGCTGAGCAATTGTCAGACCATGAAATCCCCGGGATTAGCTGCACCAACCCTGAGCTGAGTATTTTGGGAGCTTGCTTAATTCAGTAATGGTAGAACCAACCTTTCAAATAGCTCTAATTACTTTATGGAGGACTTCAGTGCTGCTACAATATTAGTTTGGAATTCTGTAAGTGTAGCTTAAACGAATGTAAAATGGCAAGATGAAAGGTTTTATTTTATTACTCCTCTATTTGACTGCTTTTGAACTCCTCGCGCTCCCAGGAAATCATCGCCTTTAGCAACTCCTCCATTTTACTTCTTTTCAAGAGGATCAAAGTTTTTAAATGCCTGAAACTTCTGATTACTGTTATTACATGTGTGTGTGCCGGTGCCAGCGGGTCCGTGCAGAGGATGGGAGTTCTCCTTAGTGCTTTTCCAGGGAATGAGACACTCGCTGCTGACAAGGAAAATGCTGATATTCTGGCAGAGCGCTCCTGCCTTGCTGTCCTGGGCTGGGAGCAACCCTGGTGCTTCACCCACTTGTATTTCCCGATTATGTTTTCAATTTCCATCCCTCAGATTTAAGAAGATTATTCCCATTCCCGAGCAGAGCATGGTTCAGATGCTGTGTTACCTCCTGGAATGCCTCCTGACGGAGGAGAACACCCCTCCCGACTGTCCCAAGGAGCTTTATGAACTTTACTTTGTCTTTGCTGCTGTCTGGGCCTTTGGTGGATCCATGTTTCAGGACCAGGTAAGAAGGGAGGAGCCACATCAGCATCTTTCAAGAGGCCTTTTTTTGCCTTTTTTTTCCCCTGCTTTTTTCTACTTTCCCAGCCCTAAAGCTGTGCCAGTGATGCTGTTTGACCTGGAAACCTGAACTAACAATCCCTTTCATGAAAGGCCTCATTATCCAGGGGGTACCACTGCAGGGGTCACAGGCTGGACGTGGAGGGTGTTTGCTTATGCAAAAACATTTCACTGGGGGGAAATACTAATTTATAGAGGTTGAGGATGTGCATAAAGTGATCAGATTAAGATGGATTTATCTGGTGAATCCATCAGTGGAACAGTCCCCAGCCACCTGACTGTGCAGGGCTCTGTGGCACAACCCAGCTCTGCCACCACTGGCTGTCATTAAACACGGGGATGTTGAGAGCTGGTGATGCCTTAGGTTTTAACTTTTATATTTTTCAAATCCTGTGTTGCCCAGCGTGTAACTCTGCAGTTTCTCGTGGCCTGCGAGCTGCTGTTCTCTGAGGCCAGACAGACACAACAAAGCCTCTCCAAGCTTGTTATTCAAGGACACTCAGACTGTCCTGGGCCCAAAGGTGCAAACCAAGGCCTCTAGAGAGGTGGAGAAATTGAAGAAATTACATCATTAGCTGAAGTTTTAATTGGTGAATTTATGCTGATATGCAAATGGACCAAACCTATAAAAGTGTGAAGAACTCGTGACTCGTTGTCTACCTTGGGGTCCATTTTGGAAGCAGCCTCTGGCTCCCCAGGGTGCACCTTTGAAGTCCCTTCCAATAAATCCCTGCCTTTATTCCCTTACTCCTGAATAGTCTCTGTTTCTAGGTAGCCACTTAGGCATCTCTGGCTGTCCTCGATTGCTGGTGGAATGGCACAAGACAGGGCTGCTCAGAGGGCAGGGCAGTCGGTATTTCAGGGATGAGCACTGGCCAAGCTCAGCGTGGTGCTCCCTCGGTGCCATCGCCCCGAGGCCACGCAGGTCGAGACGAGCTTTCCCAGTCCTTGTGGAGGATTTAACCCTCCGTTCCCGACGTGCCAGCTGGGAAAACCACAGCCTTGGTTTTGTCAGTGCAGGGTGGCTTAAAAGCCCGTCCCAGCCAAGCCTGGGGAGCACGGCTGGCCCTTGCCCAGCAGCACGAGCTGCTGCCTCAGTCCCTCGCGGGTCGGCCGGAGCGCGCTCGGTGGCACTGGGACGCGGTGTTCCCGTGCCAGAGCAGTTAGTCCTGGTGGGGCAGGGCCTTGGCACAGCTGGGAGCGTGGCAGGAGGAGCTGGGAGCAGGCTCAGCATCCCTCTGGGAGGATGCCGGACGTTGCTGCCTGTGCTGCTCTGTAAATGTCAGGGAGGAGAGCGTGAGCACACAGCGTCCGAGCGAGGGGGAGCCTGATGAAAAATGATCCAATATAAAAGCTGTTTATTGCTCCCTCCTGAAGGTGCCCTTCCTGGTGACCTTTTGCTGCCGAAATGTCAGGAGAATCAGGCGGGAAGGCTTCCCACTGCTCGGTGTTTGTTGGTGGGGAGCGAGGCCCCTCTGTAAAAGCAGATGATAGATTTGCCATTTCCAGGCTCTGAAATTAGCAGAAATCCATATGGGGTTTCTGTTAGGGAAGCAGTTTGAGCTCGACACCATTCTGGCAATAGAGCTGGGGCTGGGGCTGCTCCACTGAAGGGCTCAGGGGGGCAGGCAGCCCCTCCCAGCACCACTGTGAGAAAGCTTTCAGCAGCGCTGCACATCCCTGCTCTGCTGCTGGGCTGAGGAGTTGTGACAACAGGAGAAAGGCGATTACAGTCATCCTGCCTCTCTGGGCAGCACGAGACTGCAAAATCCTGCATGCTAATAATGTGTTTTCCAAATCCTCTGGTCTTTTGATGTGTGGTGGCTCAGGGAGCTTTGCAGAGGACGCTCAGTTCAGAGCCAGGTTTCCTGATGGAGGCTGAGCAGTCCAAGGTCCCACCTGGTCCCAGGAAGGCCCATGGGGTGGCTGTGGGGAGGAGGGACCTAACAGAGATGCCCCAGGAGCAAACTGTGCTGCTAAAACTGGTTTAGTGATGCATCTGCTCTCTCCCAGACATCTTTTTAGCAGCACTTTCCCACTCCTTTCCCCTCCTGTTTCTCCCCAGGGCTGAGGGCTGCAGTCCCTGTGCTCTGCGTGGGAAGGGTTCAGACAGTGGCTGGCTCAGTTTCACAGAGGAGACCTGAGGCAGGGAAGACTAAGCACATTCTGCAAATCCTGACTCAGTATCTAAAGCAAAAACTGTCACCCCAGCCCCCAACAAAAAGTTCAGATGCTTCAAAATCTCCGTGAGAGGAAAGAGAGAATGGGGAAAGGCAGGAAAGCAGGAGCTCGCCGGGCTCTGTGGCAGCGGGGAAAGAGCTGAGCCACAGGAGCACAGTGCCTGTCCCATGCTTTGCTGCACGGGGGGCTGCAGTCCTGCTGCTCCTGCTTGAAAAGAGGCCAGAAAACAACAGCTAAGTGTTTGCAGGGCGGCGTGATTTATGAGGAAGAGATTTGGTATGCATGCTCCGACTAGCCATGGCCATGGATGGAGATGGATGTGGTGTCCTTGTCTGTTGGAAGAAGTAGGCACCAAAAATCAATCAAGTGTCTGTTTAGTCATAGGCACGTATTTCTCTCTTTCAAATTGATCCATCTGTCTGATCTCAGGCATACGAGGAGCGATCAACACAGAGGATGAATTATTTAGGGGAATAAATAGGAGTGATGAGAAAAAATGAAGAAAGTGAAAAATTAGACTTAATAATAGGAAAAAGGGTAAGATTGTTATGCTGTGGAATATTTTTTAAGGACTAATCCCACTCTGGTGGACTGGGATAAATAGCATTCTCCATCTCTAATGACTTTCTCCAGATTTGCCTGTTTTCTCCTCTCTTTGGCAGCTCGTGGACTACAGAGTGGAGTTCAGCAAGTGGTGGGTGGCAGAATTCAAGACGATCAAGTTTCCTTCTCAGGGCACAGTCTTTGACTTTTACATTGATCCGGAAACAAAGAAGTTTGAGCCTTGGTCTAAGCTTATTCCCCAGTTTGAATTTGACCCAGAGATGCCACTGCAGGTGGGTGACCTGGGCAGGCTGCTGGGCTGGAGGAGTTGCTGGGTTTTGGTGACCAAACGTGGGTGTTCCAGTGAAGTCTGGTGAAAGGTCAGGCACTGATGGGATTCTTTGTGGGATACAACTGAATTACCCATTTTTTTGCTGTGCTTTGATTGTAACAGCACAGCCTCCATCCATCTTCCAAACATGAGTGATGTACAGCAGGGGCAGGGAGCTGCTGTGCCCAGGGTGCAGGATGGAGGGGCGAGTGGTGAGACAGAGCAGGGACAAAGCCTCTGGGACACTGTGAGGTCATTCTGCGTGGCTGCAAATAGAGATGGCTTTATGTTTGGGCCAAGAAAAGAGTTCCTGAGGTACTGAATGGTGGTTGCCAGTTGCACTTGTCTGTCCTCTTTGAAGCGCCACAGCGAGCAGGTGACTTGTGAAAATCATCCCCGTCTTAGCAAGGTGTGAGTTTGTGGGGAGACCCAGATGCTGCTCCCAGGGGTTCACCTGGAAGGATGGACTTTAATGGCTGGCAGCAGCAGATCATTCCTTCCCTAGGGGTCACCTGACCCATTCCTGGCTGTCCCAGGGGGTGGCTGTGGGGTGGTGGCAGGGCTGGGGACGCTCACCTGGTCGCTGTGCCCCCCAGGCCTGCGTGGTGCCCACGGCCGAGACGGTTCGGGTGCGGTTCCTGGTGGCCGGGCTGCTGCGGCGCCGGCGCCCCGTGCTGCTGGTGGGCACTGCTGGCACGGGCAAGTCGGTGCTGCTGGGGGACACGCTCTGCTCCCTGGACACCGACAGGTACCTGGTGAAGAAGGTCCCCTTCAACTACTACACCACCTCTGCCATGCTGCAAGGTAAGGCGCTGGCTGGCTCTTAAACTGCACTGGGGTTGGACATCGGGAAGAATTTCTTCACAGAAGGAGTGGCTGGGAGTTGGAATGGGCTGCCTGGGGATGTGCTGGGGTCACCGTCCCTGGAGGGGTTTAAGAAAAGACTGGATGTGGCACTCAGTGCCGTGGTCTGGGGGACAAGGTGGTGTTGGGTCACAGGTGGGACTCGATGATCTCAAAGCTCTTCTCCAACCTGGCTGATTCTGTGATTCTGTGACATTCCAGGGGCATCCATTGGGGTTTGGAGCGGGACGTGCTCAAGGAAAGACCGTGGGTGAGGTGCCCGTGCCGTTTGTGGGCACACCCACAACGCCACAGTGAAACTCTGCTCAGCAGAGCCCTGGTTTTGTGGAGATTCCATTTTCCAACCTGAGAATTTGCATTCTTAACCCCACCGCTCTGTTTCAGGGCTGTGCCAAAGCCCAGGCTTCAATGTCCTGCGGTTTTTACAGCCTGTATTTGACTTGAAGTGTGTCTTTAGCATGCTGGAATTTAAGCCTGTGCTGAATAGAATGGGTTTCTTGGAGAGGATCCAAACTGTCCTCGGGGTGCAGTGATGGGAATTGCATCCCAATTAGCAGAGAGGATGGTGCTGATGGATATGTGCAGGCTGGAAGCCAGGGCTGGTTCCTGGGGCTGTCCTCCCGTCCTGCCACAGCCCAGCATGGCCCGTGGAGCAGCTCCCACACCCCCCTCCCCAGGGGCACAGAGCTTGCTGACTTGGGGGGCTCAGACCCCCAAGGAATTTCTGGCCCCAGGGAAGTCCCTAAGAATAATGTTGATGGGGATGTTGAAACATCAGTGAAAAATTAAGTTTGAGACTGAAGTAGGGTCAGTTTTGCTGTGCAGTCTCTTCGGAGATGAAGAAAAAGGAGGAAATTCTTGAAAGGTCTCTCATTTTGGAATGGTGTCCAAAGAGAGGTAAAATAATTTGACACATATTTATTAAGCAGTAACAAAGCAACCTGGTTTTGTTTTGAGTTGAATTACAACTGTGAGTCACTATAAACCAAACCGCTTCCTTAATGCAGCTGGGTTTAACCTAAATATCATGAAATCACAGAAAATTCTGAGTTGGAAGGGATCTGCAAGGATCATCAAGTCCAGCTCTTGAGTGTATGGCCCACCTCAGGATCAAATCCACAACCTTGGCATGATTAGCAGCATGCTCTGACCAACTGAGCTCGTCCCCTCCTACTTCCCCAGAGAAGCTGTGGCTGCCCCTGGATCCCTGGCAGTGCCCAAGGCCAGGCTGGACAGGGCTCGGAGCAGCCTGGGACAGTGGGAGGTGTCCCTGCCCATGGCAGGGGGTTAAAATGAGAGGATCTTTAAGGTCTCTTCCAACCCAACCCATTCCATGATTCCGTGAAGCCTTGGGGAGACCAGGGATAACCTTCCCTCTCTGGGTTGTTCCTGGCTGCGTGGTGCCAGCTGGGGACACGAGTGTCGCCGGCTTCATCCCAGCTCTGCCAGGCTCCCAACACTGCAGACATTTTCAGGAAGGTTTTGTGAAATGAATACGAGCAGGACTGCGAATCCTTTAAAAGCCTTTATTAAAAGTGATCAGCTTGGGTTGGGTGCCCGGCAGGCCGCGCACACCTCCGCTGCTCCCGGCTCCGACGTGGGGGAGGAGGAATTCGGCCTTGCCACTCAGAGTGATAA
>WEIT01031051.1:50108-62775 GCA_013389985.1 Dryoscopus gambensis
GGTTTGTTGGTTCTCCCAAGAGTCCTTTCGGCTTTCGTTTGCATATCAGGTTTTCTGTTTTTTTCTTCTCTCTGGTATTTTCAGTCAGGCCTTCGGTGGGGCATAGCTGGGCAACGGGGGAAGGGTAAGGGGGCCATAAATTCCTACATCAGTATGTGCTGATAAGGAGTAAGGTACAAGAAGTGGGGTTTTTTTACAACAACAGGGTAATTAGCAGTAACAGTTAATAAAGGAGGAAATATAACATTCAGGTAACGAATAATAAACTACAATGAAGTATAAAATGAATGGATAATTGTTAAATCCGTCTCTTATTTATAACATTTTGCAGTTTAAAACTGCTCTCTGGGACAGATCTGCTCACAATGAGGTGACACCACAGGCCCAGCCTGTGCTCTGGGGCCACGCTGTGGGGCCACATCTGCTCTCTGGGGCAGGCTGGGAGGCTTTCTGGGCTCGCTGGTGCCTCTGCACACAGCAAATGATTTGAGCCCTTTGTCCTCCAAGCAAAAAATGGGTAAAACCTCCCCTTCTGGCCAATCTCGCAGCCACGGGCAGTGTGATGGTTGCAGCCCCCCTTTTCCCCTTCCTCCTGGAGTGGGAAGTGTCCTTGGTTGGGGAGGGGGCTGAGCTGTGTGTGCTCAGCTGCCTGGGGAGAGCCTGGTGTCCCCCTGATGCCTTCTCCAGCTACCTAGAAACAGAGCCCAGACAGGAGTAAGGGAATAAAGGCAGGGATTTATTTGAAAGGCCTTCAAAGGCACACCCTGGGGAGCCAGAGGCTGCTTCCAAAAGGACCCCAAGATGGACAGCAGGTCATGAGTTCTTCACACCTTTATAGGTTTGGTCCATTTGCATATCAGCATAAATTCACCAATTAAAACTTTAGCTTTCTTCAATTTCCCCACCTCTCTAGAGGCCCTGGTTTACACCTTTGGGCCCAGGACAGTCTGAGTGTCCTTGAACAGCGAGCTCAGAGCAGCTTTGTTGTGTCTGTCTGGCCTCAGAGAGCAGCTCACGAGCTACAAGAGACTGCAGAGTTACATTCTGGGCAATACAGGATTTGAAAAGTATAAAAGTTAAAATCTAAGGCATCACCCCAGCTGCCCAGGTGAGTGTGAGCAGGTGTGGGGCAGCTACAGGGTGTCCCTGCTGCTCTGAGCTCGGGGCTGAGCCCTCCCCTTCCTTCCTCTGCAGAGCCCAGCACGTCTTCATCACAGAGAACTGTGATTTATGCTGCTTGGCATCCTTCCCCACAGCTCATTTTTTAGTTAATTTGTCCTGTTTTGTGGAGTTTGTCAGTTGGCTGCTTTTCTTCTTCCCCGCCAGGTGCCTCTTTAGATTTGTAAAATGTGAATCCAAAGCAGTTTGGGATTTTAATTTTCATTTGCTTCAGAAAGAGCCGACCTGAAAGCCAGGAATTCTTAGTCGAGGTGTCTGCTGGGACAGAGATTTTTGAAGTTCAGAGCTGCACTCTTCAGGGCAAGCACAGGGATGTGGTTCAAACCATCCTCGTGTGCCTGTGGCTCACAGAATTTCATAGGGGTTGAAAGGAGCCAGACGCGCTCTGTGCCCAAACCTGGGCACAGTTTGGGGATTTTCTTTGGTGTATTGTGACCAAATCCCACTTCCTGTGGAGCCTGGACCTCTGATGTGCTGCTTCAGGCCCCCCTGGACCTCTGCTCCTCCATCAGCTGGAGCCCTGCCCTCATTCCACACCTTCCCACTCCCGACCTGCCTTGAGAAAATGACAATAAATGTTGTTTCTTTGGGGCTGGGTAATTTTTCCCCCTTGGCCATCAGGGTGAGAGGATCCACACTTGCCAAGTCTGGTGTGCAGTGAGTGTTTGAGGAGCTGATGTGGACGTGTCAGGAGCCCAGAGCAGGGACCCTTCAGGATTATTGTGGGATAGGCTTTGAATTAAAATGCAACTTCCACAAACATGTCACTTCATCCCCAGTAATTGCATTTCACTGTGATGAATCTCCTGCATCCTTGTTTAACCTCGAAAAGGGCTGATTTTATATGTTAATTAAGGCCTAATTAAATTTAAATTAAATGCTTATTTGAAACACTTAATTTGACTTGCTACCAGAAATTTCAAATATCGTGGTTTTATTGAAGGGGGAGAGAGGCTCCACTGAGGGAAAATCCATCATTTTTCTCAGCACAATTCACGCCTTTGTGCAGAAGTGTCTGTGGCAAGAAAACAGCTGAATTCTTAGTGGGTAACCAGGCTGTCTGCAGGGCACCCAAGCAGGAAACAAACGGGGTTTTAAAAGATTCGTGGTCTGAAAAAACCCCAGAATATAAATTTTCCTTAATAACTTTCGCCCTTGATAAGGAATGGCTGAAGTGTGCATTTGCACAAATTTTTTATCAAAATTCCCAGTTGTCCCTAATTGCAAAGGGCTGCTCCTTGGCGTGCTGCTGCTCACAGGGCTGCTGATACCCCAAACTGTGCCACTGAAACAAATTCTGCCTCACTCCCAGGAGGGCTGGGAGCGCCTGGGAGTGAGGATGGTCTCCAAGAAAAGCCCCTGGCATCAAAATCATCCCAGGGCAGGAGGAGAAAAGCTGCTGCTGTTTGCTTGGCCCCTTACTGAGGCAGTAAAGGTTGCTCGGGCTGCAGTGGAAGGAATCAATAACCTGTAAAACACTTTGTGCAGCAGTGTGGGGTGATTTGCATTAAATATCACTCCAGCATTGTAAATATTCCCAATATGCCACAGTCTTGAGCAACACGTAACCTCAGCCTTCTGCTGAAACAAATGGGAATTTTCCAGAGCTCCCAAACGAGAGGTTTTCTCTCCATGCTCTCCCTTACTCACGCGGGATCCCGCTTAAAGCTGGGCGGGGATGGGACAGCTCGTGTTGGGATCGAGTCTTGTTGGGTTATCTGGAGGTTGGGGTCGTGCCAGGGAGGGGATCAGGGAACCTGGAGGTGTTTGGGGCTGTTCGGTCTGGTGAAAAGGGCTCACAGAGTCCCTGAGGTTGGAAAAGCCCTCCCAGGCCACCCAGTCCCAGCTGTGCCCCATCCCCACCTTGTCCCCAGCTCAGAGCACCGAGTGCCACCTCCAGGCCTTCCTGGGACACCTCCAGGGATGGGCACTCCAAACCTCCCTGGGCAGCCCCTGCCAAGGCCTGAGCACCCTTTCCATGGGGAAATTCCTGCTGGTGTCCAACCTGAGCCTGCCCTGACAGGACACGGGGAATGGTTCCCACTGCCAGAGGGCAGGGATGGGTGGGATATTGGGAAGGAATTGCTCCCTGTGAGGGTGGGCAGGCCCTGGCACAGGGTGCCCAGAGCAGCTGTGGCTGCCCCTGGATCCCTGGCAGTGCCCAAGGCCAGGCTGGACGGGGCTGGGAGCAGCCTGGGACAGTGGGAGGTGTCCCTGCCCATGCTTGGGGTGGATGGGATGGGCTTTAAGATCCCTTCCCACCCAAACCATCCTGAGATTCTATGATTCTCTTTGGTGCATTTGAATATATAATATTATTTTGATTGTTGTAAAGTTTTCCAGGCCCTAAAACCACCATTTTCCTTTGTCTAAAAGACATAAAAAATGCATTTTCTTTCACAAAATCGGCTTTGCTCGTGGGCTTTGTGCTCCAGCACCTCCTTGGCTCCATCCCAGTGCTGAGCCACTGCTGCCCATGCTCGGGGACACAGGCAGTGGAGGGGACTCAGTGTGCTGTGCTCGGGATCAGGATAATCTCAGCAAGGAGGATTGAGTTTAAACAAATATGCAGGAGGGATGCAGAAGACTTTATCTTGCATGACAAGCTTGTGTTTGCTCTGCAGCAGACCTGGCTCGTAGCAGGCAGCTTGCTGTGTTTTGTCTGCAAGGAGGCATTGCAAACTTGGTGATTTGGGTTGAGTCGGACCAAAACCCTGCTCAAGGGGCCCTGCAGGGCTCCCAGGCCTGGTCTGGGGACAGCCACCATGGTGCCAGCCCCAGACAGGGCTGCTGGCCCGGGAACAGCCCCTGTCCTGCTGGGGAGCAGTGCCCTGTGCCAAGAGCAGCTCTGCCTTCCTACGAAGCCCTGAGCATCCCGGGCGGAGCTGAGAGGGCCGGGGCTGCCCCGGGCCAGCAGGCAGCGGGCTGGGCTGGGCGATCCTTCCCTGTCACTGTGCCCGCACAGGTGTGCTGGAGAAGCCTCTGGACAAAAAGGCTGGCAGGAACTACGGCCCCCCGGGCACCAAGAGGCTCGTGTACTTCATCGACGACCTGAACATGCCTGAGGTGGACGCCTTCGGGACCGTGCAGCCCCACACGCTGCTCAGGCAGCACCTGGACTATGGCCACTGGTACGAGCCTGCTGGGGCTGGGCTGAGACCCTTTTGTCCAGCTCTGGCGTTGGGAATGGGGTTTGCGATGAAGTCACGGCGCAGAGCCCTCCTCCCACCCCGTGCTGGAGCTGGGTGGGAGGCTCTGGGTGAACGCCGTGCGCCCTGGGGTGTCCCATGTCCCCAGCAAACACTCCCTGCCTGGCTGAGGGGAGCTTTCCCCTGCCATGCTGAGCATGGAGGGAGGCCCTGGGCTGTCCCTGCTGTGAGCTCCTGATGCTGTTTGCAGCCAGGCAGCAGCAAGCAGTCGTTTTCCAGGCAGAGGTAATTTGTAGGAAACCAGGGGCAGTGTTTCGGGAGGAGGTGGGAGTGTTTTACAGCACCGCTGGGACACGGGCACTCACAGCACTCCCACGGGAAAAACAAGGCACGGCCAGGGAGCCACTCCCGGTCTCCTCAGCCGTGGGCAAAAGCTTCCCAGACATGGAGGGGAAGGAGAAATTCAGGGCTGGGGGTGTTGGGGAGGTTGGGCAGAAAGAGGGCTCTGGGTGTGTGTGGGAGCAGTGCCACACGTGGGGGGACACCATGTGCCACCTGTCCCGTCCCAGGCAGGCTCAGGCTCCCTGCCCTGCTCTCGGCAGCACCTCTGGGGTGTCGCACCCCTCAGCCCCGGGTGCTGAGGAGGGGCAGGGGCACAGCTCCTGTCCCCTCGGGCTGTCCCGGTGCCAGCAGTGACCCTGGGGCTCTGCTGCACCCCGGCTCTGCCAGCAGCCCCCTGTCCTTCCCTGCAGGCAGCCTGGCCCCACCTCGGGCTGGCCCAAACCAGAGATTTCCCACAGTTTCTGTGCCAGTGCCGGGTCTGACCCGAGAGCTTTGCTGGTGGAAATGCCAGCTACAGGATTTCCCCAGGAGCAGGGCCCTGCGTGCTGGGCCACGTGCAGCAGTCTGTGCCCCCCAGAGAGGGGCAGGATGTGACCCCCTGAAGCCACAGGGGTCCTGGCAGCCCACGGACACACTCGAGGAACAGCAGCGGTGGCTGCCCTGGCTGTGGTCACCGTCTGTGGCTTTTGCTGTGCCCCAAGGTACGACAGGAGCAGGCTGTCCCTGAAGGAGATCAGCAACGTGCAGTACGTGTCCTGCATGAACCCTACTGCAGGGAGCTTCACCATCAACCCCCGGCTCCAGGTAAAGCCCTGCGCTGTGGCGCTAGGGGCCACAATAATGACGCGTGGACAGGAGAGATGTCAGAAGGGGAAGAAGAGGAAGAAGAAGAAGAAGTATCTTTATTGCTACTTTACAATATTTATAGATTTCTTATAACTACAAATGATTGGAAGGTGAGGTTAACACCTTCTCCGTCACATTGGATGGACCAAGAGTCCATCAACTTTTTCTCCTGATAGAATAGGAATGTAAATATAAGAAACAGTTAGAATAATAACAGATATTATTTACGTGAAACTGTGAAAATCTCTAATTCTCTGACTCCAAGATATGCAAACAATTAGAAGGCTAAGAGAACAGTGCAACACTGCGCCATGGCAGGCATGGCCCTGCCTTGATTTTGGGTGGATTGTTGAGGCTCAAGGCTCCAGCAGAACCTGTGGCCAGATCCTGCTGTCATTCAATCAGTGGAAACAGCGTGGAGCTGTGCAGTGACTGGAACTCCTGATGGAGAGGCAGCAGACTCGCTGCCTTCCTCCCTTCTTTGTGTTTCCTCTCGTTTTGCTGCTCAGTGGGAGGAAGAAGTCACAGCTGGACACCCACTCTCAGGAAAACTTCTGGTTCAGACCAGAAGGGAGATTTTACCTCCCTCTGGCTGATGTTTACTGCTGGCCCATACTTCATGAAAGCCTTTTGGTGGTCAGGCATTGGACAGGGAAGTGGTGGAGTCACCAACCCTGGAAGTGTTCAAAAGCGAGTGGATGTGGCACCTCTCAGTACGGTTTGGGATTTGTTCAAAGGTTGGACTCGATGACCTTGGAGGTCTTTTCTAACCTTACCCATTCTGTGTTCTCTTGCTTTGCAAGCTCCAAATCAACAAAGGATCTTCTGGGAGGTGTTTCCTGCTCCTTCCAGAGACAGGACTGAGCTTCACCAGGGCTCAGTGGGACCTTCAGACCTTTCAGCTCTTCAGTGGACTGAGCTCCTCTTGTAAAATGCCATTGAAATTTCCTTGTTCAGCCAGCAGAAGCTGTCACCTGCCAGCTGTCCTCTGCTGGGAAATTGGAAGGGGGAGATGGTTCTGGTGGACTGCAAGTCATGGGATTGTAGAGCATCCCAGGTTGGAAGGGACCTTGAAGGATCATCTGGGCCAACCTTTCCTGGGAAGTGGAGCCCAGACGGGGTTGTTCAGTGCTGTGTCCAAGCACAGCAAGTCCCCAAAGGGCACTGACCTGGGAGGAGGTTGCCCATCTCTCTGACCTTCCCACGTCTCACTTTCTCTTCCTCAGCGTCACTTCTGTGTCTTCGCCCTCTCCAACCCTGATCAGGATGCCTTGTCCAGGATCTACAGCACCATCTTAGTGCAGCACCTGGCCGCTGGGAATTTCTCAGAGGCTGTACAGAAGTCAGCCCAGCAGCTCATTGCCCTGGCCCTGGGGCTGCATCGGAAGGTGGCTGCCACTTTCCTGCCCACAGCTGTCAAGTTCCACTATGTTTTCAACCTCAGAGACTTCTCCAATATCTTCCAAGTAAGTGCAGCTCCTGCTCTGTGGCACTTGGAGTTTGTCCTGATGTCACAGGCAGCAGAGGACTTTTGTCCCTCTGGCCCTTGGTGAGCCAAACACAGTGTCCCACCCAGGAATGGCGCAGCAGGGGTGTCCCTGAGCAAAGGGGGTGACCTTGGGCCGTTCCCTAACTCCTGGTTGGTTTTGAATGGATTCCAGAACCATCACCCGTGACTTTGGGGAAGATCAGTCAAAAGCTTATTTACTTTCCAGCCTCCCCTGGCCAGTGGGGAGGGATGCACCGTTCCAGGAGGAGGTGCAGATTTTGTGGGGTTTGAAGTGTCCTCTGGCTGGAAAAGGGACCAGCTGGAGGGAGCTTTGGGCTCCTGACCTCAGCCCTTCATGCAGTGGCTGTTGTGAGGGTGATGGAGCTGGGCTGCTCCTGGTGAGCCCCACCCCATGTGAGTGTGGGGGTCGATGGCACCACCCCAGCACACAGGGAAGCGCTGATTGCATGGGGCAGGTGGTGGATTGTTGGAGTCCAGGGCACCCCTCTGGCTGCCCTGGGGGGTCAGGGACCCTGACAGGAAGGTCCAAGACCTTGGCAGAGAGCCCAGAACAGCACCGTCTTTGACCTCAGCCCATGGGAAAAGTTGCCAACTTTACGAGAAGAATTACAAGCTACAAAACTGTAAGTTAGATAGTAATATAATTTATCACTGGGTGAAAAATATAGAATTTGGGGCTTTAGAATGGAGTCAGAGGAGGTCAAGATGGAGGAATTTGGGTGTTGTCCCTCTGTCCCTTGTCCTTTCTTCTTCTTTTCTGTCCTCCATCTTTCCTCCATCTTCTGCTGTGACGGTGGCACGAACAGATTGGTGTAGGTAGACTTGACATTTTTAAAATTAATTGGTATAGATATATAAACAAGGACACGTTTGTGAAGGTGGTTGGGTCACCGGACCCCTAGAAAAGGTACGGGGTGTCCCATCCAGGGGACAGTTCTCCAGGGATCTCAGACTGTGAGCAGCTCTGCAGCAATCCAGCAGTGGTAGCTGATAGCAGGCTCTGAGATAAGAACGAATAAACATCCTTGAAACCTGAACCCGCGAGCTCCGCCTTTCTTTAGGCTCTGAGACCAGACTTTGGGAAGAAAAAGCCTAAAAGGAGCAGGTGTCCGGGCCATCAGCCCGCGACAGTGGATTCTCTGTGGGCTGCTGGCCCTGAGGAGAGGAGAGGAGAGCAGTAAGTGGTCCAGCTGCTGTGCCACAGCCAGGGCAGCTTGGTGGCTGTACCAGCATGGCCTCTCAGGTGCTCGGCATGGTGCATGCAGGATGGCATTGAAGGAGCTGAAAAATCAAACCAAACCAGCTTTGATTTTACCACTGAAACTGAGTTACCAGCCACTGTGCCAAAGGGAACTTGTTCAGCTTCAGAAGTGATTTCTTCCACCCTCAGTGAGATTTTGTTTCTCTGTTTTCCCCAGCAGCCTCACGCTTTGAAGCAGCTGGTGTTACTGCTCAAAGAGACTTTGAGAGTTACAGGCTGATTAATAAAATTTGATGAATTCCTCCGCAGCCAAACCGAGGGTCAGCACCATAGCCTGTTCTAAACCCCCAGCTGGTAATTTGTCACTGTCCTTGTTAACATCTGTTTCACAAAGTGAGTGTGTGGAAGTTCAGTGCCTTGTGCCTGCCCGTCAGACAGGAGCTGAAAGAATGGCAGCACGGGGAACAGGACCTTGAACAAGTGAATAACTCCACAGTGTCAGGAAGGAGCCAGGGCTGTCACTTGTGCTCAGCTGAGCATCAGTAGCTCCGCTGTGGGATGTGGGTCATGTTAAATCCTGCCTTCCAGTTAATCTGGGCTTTGGGAGAACAGAAGTGTTTCAGTGGGAAGCTTTAATTTGAACTGCTGAATGTGCCAGGGTTGGAGGGGGATAGAAAATATCCTGCTAGATCCCAGCGCTGGGCCAGAGGGCAGTGGCAGGAATGCTCCTCGTTCTCCATTCAAGGGGCTCTCCATCCTCTTTCTTTCTTTGTTTCTTTTTCATGCTGGCCCCACCTCCACCCCAGATGCAGTGACCCACAGCCACATGTCCCACATGCTTGTGGGGTGTGGGGGTCTTTAGGCTAAAGGGATTTTAGAGGAACTGAGTGATTTTGAATTCTGTTTCAACCAGTTTAGGCTCTGATGCGTTTCTCCTTCCTCTCTTCGAGTTCTCAGCTTTTCTCACCCATTCTGGTTTTTTTTCTGGAGTAAATAAAATAATTTGACAGCTGTAATGACAGATGTGAAACCCAAACAATCTGAGCCATGGACCAGTGAGCTGAGAGGGCCTGCTTTACATTGCTTTCAATGCATTAAATATTTAATGTGTAAATAATTAGATGTTAGCAATAAAAGCTGTCTGTTTAATTCATACCACTGAAAACCCTGTGTGCTGTTAATAGGCTTAGTATAGGCGACACCTCTTTGAAATATAATTCTTTTATGCATTTTAATACAGTTCGTGGTAAACATACTGAGCTAAGCAGACAGCAACTGATATTTCCTGCAGGCAGAAGGCACCTAATTAGAATTAATTGATTAAAAAAAAAAAACAGCCACCAATAACATTTCCAAACTATTTTTCCTTCTTGACAAAGCACCCGTGGCATGGGGTTGGATGGAAAAAATTGGACATCTGGGCTGGTGCCTGGCTCTGCAGGGTCCCACCTGCTGAGGGCAGGACCCCAGCCTGGCCAGGAGAAGCTGGGTGGGGGATCACAATGGGTGTAATGAGTATAAACCTTCAAGAGAACGTAGGAAACAGGCATTCCCACCAGGGGTGTGGGCAGCGGGTTGAGGGAGGTGATTCTACCCCTCTGTGCTGCTTTGTCAGACCCCACCTGAAGCACTTGTCCTGCTCGGGGGTCCCAGCACAAGGAGCTGGAGATGCTGGAGGGAGTCCAGAGGATGATCAGAGGGATGGGGCAGCTCTGCTGGGAAGAAGGCGAGAATTGGGGTTGTTCAACCTGAGGATTGCTCTGAAGTGACCTTATTGTGGCCTTCCAGTGCGTGAAGGGGCTCCAAGAGAGCTGGAGAGGGACTTTGGACAAGGGATAGAGTGACAGGACAAGGAGGAATAGTTTCTCACTGACAGAGAGTAGGAAGGAATTCTGGCTGTGATGGTGGTGAGGCCCTGGCACGAGTTTTCCAGAGAAATTGTGGCTTCCCCATCCCTGGAAGTGCCCAAGGCCAGGCTGGACACCTGCTCTGGTGGAAGGTGTCCCTGCCCATGGCAGGGGGAGGATGGAATGGTCTTTGAGGTCCCTTCCAACCCAAACCATTCTGGGTTGGGAAGCAGCTTTGGGAGTTTGGGGTTAACAGGACACATTCCCTGGGGTGTTTGGTGTGGGTTTGCCCAGAGCCTGGGTGCAGGTTGCTGTAAGGGGGACTCAGCGCGGTGGGTGCTGGGGTGGGGCCTCTGAGGGTCAAGCCTGGGCATCCTGACTGCCTTCGCTCTCCACAGGGCCTTCTGTTCTCTAGCCCCGAATGTCTGAAGCAACCCCAGGACCTGGTGAAGCTCTACCTGCATGAGTCAAGCCGGGTGTACCGGGATAGGATGGTGGAGGAGATGGATCAAGACACTTTTGATGAAATCCAGCGGGAGATGGTGAAGAAGTGCTACGACGTAAGGGTTGGGGGCTGATGGGGTCTAACTCTGATGTCAATGGGACAGAACGGGTTTCCTGGAAGGGAAGTCAGTATTGGGGGTTTTCCTTTCCCACTCTTTCTCCCCTGTACCTCTTTCCCCTTTTCCAACATGCAGGTGCAACTGTGTGGATATAAAAGAATGTGAGAACACCGCAGTTCCCTTGGAAGGTGGCTCAGAGCTGCGGTGGGTTCTCCTGTATTTGTTCTATATTCTCTTCTTCTCTTTTACAGGACATTGAGGACACTTTAGAGCAGGTCAAGCACATGAATATTTATTGCCATTTTGCCAGAGGCCTTGGGGAACCTGGCTACAGGCCAGTTCCAAGTTGGGAGGAGCTGAACCAGATCCTCGTGGAAGCCTTGGACAGCTACAACGAAGTCAACGCTGCCATGAACCTGGTGCTGTTTGAGGATGCCATGTGCCACGTGTAAGGGGCTCTTCTGCCTTCATGCTGCCACCATTTGTCTGTGCAGATTGTTTGGTGGAGTTTCCTGGAGGATGGAGGGAGGTGGGCTGAGGCCAATCATTTGTAGTTCAACAGGGCCAAGTGCCAGGTCCTGCACTTGGGGCACAACAGCCCCGTGGAATGCTCCAGGCTGGGGCAGAGGGGCTGGAAAGCATCTGCTGGAAGAGGCCCTGGGGGTGCTGGTGGCAGCACTGGGGTGGCAGCAGGGCAAGGGCAGTGCCTGTCCCTGTGCTGGCACTGCTGGGGCACCTCCAGTGCTGTGTCCACTTCCAGGCCTCTCATGACAAGAAGGACACTGAGGGGCTGGAACGTGTCCAGGGCAGGGAATGGAGCTGGGAAGGGGCTGGAGCCCCAGGAGTGGCTGAGGGAGTTGGGAAGGGGACTCAGCCTGGAGCAAAGGAGGCTCAGGGGGGGGCCCTGCACAAGTCCCTGACAGGAGGGGGCAGCCGGGGGGGTCGGGCTCTGCTCCCAGGGAACAGGGACAGGAGGAGAGGGAACGGCCTCAAGTTGCAGTAGGCAAAGTTTAGATTGGATATTAGGGAATATTTCTTCACTGAAAGGGCTGTCCAGCCCTGGCACAGCTGCTCAGGGAACTGGTGGACTCCCCATCCCTGGAAATGTTCAAAAAACGTGGCTAGGACACCTGAGGACATGGTTTAGCGGTGAACGTGGGGGACAGATGGACTTGATGATCTTTCCCAACGCTGAGGATTCCATGATTCTGTGAGAATCACAGCTGTGGAGCTGGAGGGGACCCAAAGCTTCACCTGCCCAGGTGTTGTGTCCAGCACAAACACTGCACTGCTCCAAACTGGTGTTTGGAGGGAATGTCCCAAACTCTGGGGCTTCCAGCCAGCGGCTCTGCGTGCTGGTGGTTTTTTGGCCTGGTTTCTGTCATGAAACTTTTGGCCCTTGGAGCTCTGCATGTGGCACAAACATTTATCAGATGTGGCAACGTTCAGGTTCTTCACTGTCTTCCCTTGCCAGCCAGGACAGGACTGGGTGCACTGGGCTTTCCCTAAGTGCTGACAGCTGGTTTAGAGCCGCGTTTACACAGGCCCTGAGTGGGATTTCCCTCTGTATGAAGTGAGATTATGTGCATTCAGGCTTTTAAAGGGTGGAGGCATTTAAACTGCTTTGATCCTCTGGAAAACCTGCTTGCATGGAGATGCCTGGAGGCGCAGAGGGATTCCAGCTGGAAATTGGACATGTGGGACTGGATGAAAATAAGCCTCCCACTGGATATTATGAAGCTGTTTATATGCCTTGGAGGGGACCTCCAGCTCTCACACACAGCCTGGGGGAACCCCAGCAGGGACAGAGTCACTTCTGGGTGCTGAAAGGCAGAGCTGGCCTTAGGTGGCTTCAGGGGATGGAGCAACGCTGGCAATCAGAGCTTGAACTGGTTCTGCATGGAAACCTTGTCCCAGGGGGTGCAGATTTGGAACTCTGAGGTGGGAGGAAGCCCCTGACCTGCTGCACATCAGGGTGGGTGGTTTCAATTCTCACTGGGCTTGGCACCTAATTTTTATTTATATATATA
>WEIT01031053.1:0-30145 GCA_013389985.1 Dryoscopus gambensis
CAAAAAACCCCCCAAAACAACAATAAAAGACATTTTAAAATGTAATAGCTGTCAAAATAAACTTGGTAATTGTTAGGAAAGTTGTTGTGCTTGACAAAACACCTAGTGAAACTATTTGGATCCAAATACAACTGTTAAAAAGCTTAAAAGCTAAAGAAGTGTAAATTAGGAGTGCATAAAAATCCATGGTCAAATGTCAGCTGTTTCCAGAACATAATAGAAGCCAGTTGTGTGGAGTGATTTCTCAGTAACCACACTATTAACATCAGCACCAAAAGAAATAGATTGGTGAAGAAGAAAGTTTCTTTCAACAAACATAGCTCAATGAAAATTTTGCTATGAGCACTGAAGCTTACATGTACCCTTCTGAGCTCTGTTTACACAAGGGCCAGAAGAAAAACCTGCATGAGCGACATTACATTCCTTCACAAGATTTTAGAGGATGGATTTTCTGTATTGTACCTGGTACTTGTCACGATTGTGCCTCAAACTGACCTAAGACAGGAGGATGTACTCTTAAGTAATGGAAAGAGCATGACAGTCTCGTAAGGGCTTCCCTTCTGAGGTAATGGACAGAAAAGCTTTATTTCTGGTATTAGATTTGTCACATTCCTAAATATTCGCAAAAATATCTGTAGTTGAATTTAAAGCAAATCTCATGGGTCTGTTCTTCTAAATTTATTTCACAGTAGGATAGAATTATTTTTATTTTAATAAATTTTTCTTTGCTACTTTGCTAGTCAAAGTCATTTACCCAGCAGACCTCTCTTGTTGCCCAACCGTGCTTCCTACTTTGATGTTGCAGAAATAGTTAAAAGGAAGAGAATGTTTCTTGATCTCCAAAATTACTCTATACATTCAAAAGTAATAGAGCCCCTTGAATGTTTGAAGTGAAACACTTAAGTTTAGGCAGATCCTTTAAAATGTAGAGCTAGAGTGCTGCGGGCTAAAGGAATGATCACTACTAAGGAGTCTTAGGCACGTGGTGTCCACCATCTTACACTGATAAATGTACTGAGCAGTTTGGAGCATAGCTTGGAGCAAAACTAGAAACTCTTTGGCTTTCCACCAGGTATGTAGTACAGTTTTATTCTCTCCTCGGCTAAAGTAACAAATTCTGGTACACATTTGCTGAATAAAAGCCCAAACAAACAATCCTAGAATATGACCCGCGTTTAGAACACAAGTCACACATGCATCTCAATATTTACAGAGTATTGACAACTATAAAGACTTTTCAAACAGAAAAAAATCTGTAAGATGTTTTGTTGAACAACAAAGGAAGTATGCAGAAAACGCGCAACTTAGTAGAATATAGTATTATATAGTGTCTTAGCTATAAGACAGTTTCTTCTGCCATTCTAGGTACAGTAACCTCTGCAACCACCCTTGGAGAATTTGGATTACACAGCAGCAACTACAAAATGTGCAAACCTGCAAATTTTTTTGATCAGTCACACTTTATAACTAGTAAAAGCACTTTTCCAAAGCTTATATCACATTGTGACATCTGATGGGGAGGATTATTTTGTATAGCTGCTGCTTGAAAACTGTGTTTTGATATGCGTTAGTCATTAAAGAGAGTGTTCCATAAAGAATCTCATAGCTTCAAAACTGACATTTTTCTCAAGTTGAATTTTCTTTATATTAAGGAAGAATACATTTTCATTTCAAGTATACTGGCTTTTTTGAAGGTCTGAAAAATATCTGAAGGTATTGCCTTTTTACAGTTAAAAAACTTTCTTATATTCATGTCTTTCATGACAGAAAGATACCATGAATATATATTTCTTTCATGAACTTTTTATCTCAGTAATTGGCAAATTCCATGGACAGGTTACTAAAGCCACCTCAGAGCAGATATATGTGCCCATTCGTGATGCTCTCCTGCCCAGCACCAGCAAAACTATCAATAAGTAAGGAATCAATGAGGTGTGGTAACTGACACCAGTGACATAAGATGGCTAATTAGTACATCTGGATAATCTAGTCCGCATTTATTTGTCAAGATCCCAGCTTCATTTTTAAATGTAAGGTTTGCTCTGCATGCTCATCTCCGGGACAGGTTAAAACTCCAAGCATTTTGCCTCTTTAGCCCACCTGAAGACTAAGGTAGAAGTGGATTTTTCACTTCAAATGAAGGGAGAACTCTGACTAAAAAGATAAAATAAGTATTACATTTTCTTTCTCATGGAAAGCTGGTCTGAAGTAAGTGCTGCCATGTTCTGGGAAATCTTATTTTCAATTAGTCTTGAATCTTTTGTTGTTGCTGTCATCATTGATGGTAAGTTATGGTATGCATAGAATTTCTGCGGAGAATATGTTTACTGTCATTCATCACTGAGATTTAAGGAGATCCCATAACAGCAATTAAATGTGGTTGTTTACACAAGGCTGTCACCAGAGGAGGATATAGCCTGTAGAGTGGAACTATTCAGGGGCCTGAAAATGTTTTATTTGTCAGTCACATCTAAAACGTGAGCCAACAAGCATCTCTTTTAGAGTTCTCTACACATTTCAAGAAAATCAGAATTCTTGGCCAATAAAGAGTCTTTGGTTTAAATGCTTGTTTTGTCTGTAAAGCCAAATGAAACCCTTCATTAACCCATTATAAGTAAAAATTCAAAATTCTAAAAGGATGACAGGCTTTCTTTGTAAGCAATTATGTGCTGTTACTTGTAACCCCCACTTGGTGCCAAAGAGGAGACCCCAGTATAAAAGTCATTCCTATTGTTCATCCCTTTGTCAAACAAGAAGTTGTATGATGCATAAATCAGTGCATAAATTGCAGAAACGTTCACTAAAAGACTTAGACAAAAAAGGGATGAAATAAAAAAAAGAAGAATTTCTTTTGCTCCGCAGATCAAAGCTGTTCCTCACATCAGGGTTTCAGAGAGACATGGCAAAACATAAATCTTTGTATCATAGAGATCCTGTGGTGATATATACAAAGCAGAATTCAGGTTTTTGCATCCCTAAAGTGAAAATAAACAAGTGGTTTCATAAAGGAATAAGATGTTACTGTGTCTCCCATAATAGATACTGAAGTACCTCTAATAAGTACAAGATACCATGCCATATCCTAGGGAAAAGCACAAAGCAGTGCCTGGGGAAGTTTAGATTAGATATAAGGAAAACCTTTCACACAGAGAATGGTTGGGCACTGGAACAGGCTCCCCAGGGAAGTGGTCACAGTGCCAAGCCTGAGAGAGTTTAAAAATCATTTGGACAATGCTCTCAGGCACACGGTGTGGCTCTTGGGGTGTCCTGTGGAGGGCCAGGAGTTGGAATCCATGATCCTAGTCGGACCATTCCAGCTCAGGATATTCTATGATATTGTCTTCACTTCTTTCTTCAATTCCCTGCTGTCAGGGCATACTTGAGAGATTTATAAATATCTGCTCAGCAAACTCATTGGAGTGGTGAAGTAAATACCATGAAATAGGACTAATCAGTAAAAGCAAGTACATGCAGAGAGTCATGGTATGAGTTTTCTGCAGCACCACTAAGGACAGCTTCATGCAGTAGTGCAGCTGCATGGGCATTCCATGCCAATATTCAGTGAAATAGCATATCTACTCTAGCAGACTCAACTAATCAAATAAAGGTTATCACTCCTAAATGGAGCAAGAAGTGAGGCATATCCTATAAAAACATTATTTTATAGAAGCAGGTCTACTTAATGTTTTAAAACTACCACTGAAATTGGAGGTATGACCTTCAGTTTCCAATGTGCAAGTATTTTTAGCAATCCATAACTGCCACAGTTGAGGAAACTTTCTGCTAACATACCTAAAAGCTTTGTGAAACTTCCATTATTCCTGACAATTAGTAATAATGTGCAGTTGTTCTAATGGGTGCTTATGTGTGACTGCAATATTAAGAACACACTCTTTGATTTAAAATACTTTGTTTTAAGCAGGAAGTGGTATGGTAATTTTCAAAATTTCAAAGTTGGTTTACTTTAACAACATTTATAAACTACAAGTAATTTCTTCCACTGCTACAGAATGCTTTTAATAAATACAGATCATTTTAACCATTTTTACTTTCCTAGCTAAAAAATTATTTTCTTTAATGAAATCTGTAAGTTGGAAGAATACTCGTGATTCAAGAAGCTGGTGTGTACGTACATATACATATACATATACATATACATATACATATACATATACATNGTGTGTACGTACATATACATATACATATACATATACATATACATATACATATACATGTGTATGTGTGCGTATATATATATATATATAATTACAATACCAAGTTAGGAAACTTAATTGTTATAAGTTCTTCAGTCAAACCTAAGTTGAGCACAATCACATTTTTAAAAGTGCCTTATTATAACCAAAGGAAAATACTTTAATTTACGTAGGTATATCTTAGCAAGGTTGCAGGACATACGGTGTTTAATCCCAACAGTACCTCTTTCTTCACATATTTTTCAGTGACAATTAAAATTAATTTGTAGAAAGTACTAAATGGTTCCTTTGTGAACTGGGAAAATGCAAGACAAATATCCTTTGAAAAGTTTTCTCGTTTAAGTGTGGATATCAAACATGAGGTCACACAGGTATTTGGCAGTTCCCTTTACTGCTCCACAGGGAAAGTGTCACAGCAGAAAGCAGATAAAGAAAAGCCTTATACTACTCAATAGAAGTTATTAATGGATATTTTTACCGGGTTTAGGTGACAAGTCTACGATTGTGGGGACCTGCCAGGGTGCCTTGTGTGACAAGAGAACAGGAGCCACCCCCGTGGACAGTACCAGTCCTAGCCAGCTATGCTGCAGTTCAAAGCTGAACACACTGGTGCCCTTGCGACGATGTATTTTAGAAAGGGCAAAAAGTGATGCATGCCAGTTGTGAGAAAGGGGAGTGAGAAAAATGTGAGCAAAACAGCACTGCAGACTCCAAGGTCAGTGTGGGAGTGGGAGGAGGTTCTCCAGGCACCAGAACAGTGATCCACCTGCAGCCCACGAAGAGAGTGTGGAGGTGGTTATCCGCCTGCAACACATGGACGGGAACACAGAGCAGATATCCACAGTGATGCTTGGTAGGGGAGGGTGTAAAAGCATCATGAGTGAATTTGAGTCTAAGAAGGGAGGGACGAGGGGAAGGTGGTTTTAGCTTTGTCTTTGTTTTTCACTCTCCTATTCTATTTTTAATTGGCAATAAATTTTCCCTTGTCAAGTTTATTTTGCCCATGATGGTAATTAGCAAGTGATTTCCTTGCCTTTATCCTGACCCCTGAGCTCTTTGATCTTATTTTCTGATCCTGTCTTGCTGAGGAGAGGGAGCAAGAGAGGAGCTGGGCGGGGGTCTGACAGTCAGATAAGGTTAACCCACCACAATTTTGTAGATCTAGGATGAAAAATTATTTAGCCATAAAGGACTCAGGAACAGCCTTCCAGAATCATCTAAAAATAGAAGTTAATTGTTTTATTAGGGGGCTAATACAACATCACTTCCTATAGCAATGACACAGGACACCAACAAGGTCTTGTGCTATGCCTAAGACCTTTAAATCAGTCCTGCTGAACCTCTTTAGATAAATGCCTTTAGAAATTTAGTCAAGGACGACCATTATCAGCGTTGTGGAAAACAGCAGCAAGTGAATGTCAATGACTAGTTCCTGATAGCATTCAGACCCAAATGAAAGTAAACATCATTTTAACCTGCAATTTCAAGCACTACTAGTGATTTTGGAATCCTAATCTGAGTGTGATTCCTAGAAGGCAGGTACTCAGCATTATCTGGAAGTACATACACCTGACAACATTTTTGATAAAAAAAATCACTTTCAGAATTCTCACTCCACTTTTTACTCAGAGGCAATTCTCAGCACAAAGATATAGTTACTTTAGTTTAAGCAAACAGGAATCAACAGGTTAGAAAAAGGCTCTGAGAGTACTAACTGATGAATTTAATAGCTTTTTTTTCAAGAGCACAAAAAGCCCTGCTTTACTGAGCTGTAAGTTAACTTTGCTTGCTTACACTGTTACAGGTCTGAATTGACAACATGAAAAGTTATCAGTCTTAAGAAACTCAGTTGAATACGGTCTGTGTTTCAAATGAACACTGGAGTAAGAACAAGTGCAGGTTAAATCATATGAAGGTAAGTTTTATCACGTCAACAGAACATTCTAGAAGTTTTAAAAAATATCTTCATGAAATCAGAATGTAAATAAAATCTGCCAATATACACAAATCTCCTGACTTGTATCAGCCTGAGGGAAGAACTCTGACTTCTACAATTTGTTCTCATAGTACTACGACGTCCAGTGTCTTCCAGATAAAAAAGCAATAAGAAAGTCTATCCTGGTTGTCAGCCCTAAAGTAAAGGATTACTGTGATAAAGTCAAGCAGTTGCCTCTGTAGAGCATTTCAGATTGTCTGCAATAGAAAAAGCTGAGAGTGAGACATAAGTACAGGAAGAGAATCTGTTAGTGTTTGACATTAACTAGCGAAAAGCTCTCAAACTCTTAAACTGGTGATTCTCCTTCCTAGGGTTCTTACCACATTCCTTCAGGCTGCAAGAAGTTGAATAGTCTTTCTGTAACAAGGAGTACATGGTAGGTTCTTCTAACTTTTTAGGGGAATTTCACATATATGAAATGGTGAAACCATAATCATAAAAATGTGAAATTCATAAATATAAAAAATATGTTGAACAAGGTACTTACAATATAATAGTACAAAACTCTGGGGAAGGAAATATTGCTGTAACTTCCTAGTGACTGGAAAAGAACTGATTCCAGGTGCTGCAACTAATTTGTTGTGAAAGAAATAAGTGGATTACAGCAGAGAATACCAAATTCCCAGGCTTGATTTATTCACAATTATTTGTATGCCTGAGCAGGTGTCTTGATAGCAACATCAGCAGTGAATTTCACAATTCACAGGTGTAACATCCCTTTCAGAACTCCAGCAAAGACAGCTGTGTTTGAACAATTTCAGCCTACCAATAGTTTCTCATACTCCTGCTTTTCCCAAGACGCTGTGTCCCCAAAACTGCTGCAAACTTGTTTTACTCCTTCACTACAAAGAAATGAAAGATTTTGTGCTTCGGCAGACTCATAAGGTTATTTGATGTATTGCTGTTTTGAGACTACATATCTAGCATAATCAGCAGTTCCCTAGAGTAAAGGAGCAAGGTTACTGTTTGCAGTCTTCAAACTTTCCTCATTTACAAGCCATGTAAAACTCCAGTGAAAAGTTTTGAGGTTGCCACAAAACTTACAAGCCCATTTTAGATATTCATAAATGCCCATTTCAAAGGTGGCGTAGCTTCACGATCAATAATGGATTTCTCTTTATGTTGTATCTGTGAAAGACTATTATCTTGATTTTACAAGGTGAGACATGGAAAACTAGAGTACTGAAACCACAATACACAACTGACTTAAATGCCTATTTCTTAAACATGGGAAGAATTAGTAATTTTTAAAGAGGATTTAAAGAGGCACCTCAAAACTCAGTGGCCAAAAACAGAGGAGCCTAAAATATTGTGTAATAACGCATGGGTACAAAACTAAGACATGTTTTTCTCTGTGCTGCTGCTGCTTTATTTTGGCATTTAGTAAGAAGACACAGTCTTATTAAGTCTCAGCACGAAAATCTATCCTTTTATAAATCCTCTAGAGGTGAAAATATATTAAAAATGAAGTTTACATGGCATCTATAAATTCTCCTAAGATACTTTGGGTAGATTCTGATCTGTTAGGTTGGTTTAATTAAAAGATCATGATTTTACTGAGATATTTGAACAGTTTAAAGGAAATCAAATGAAAAAAAATTTCTTCACTGCGTCTCTAATTTTGTTAGCAAACTCTGAAAGCTGCAAAAAGCGCTCATGCTCAATCAAACCTCTTAAAATCCACCAAGACAAAGGTACTAAGGAGCATCAGTGCATTAATTCTAACCTCACTTAGACACAGCAAATTACACAGATTTTTTTGTTCCACCAATTTTCATTACTTATCCTCACAATGTCTATCTGGTCTACATAAGAAAGCTAAATCCTTTTTGCTGTTGGATATGTGGTCTAGCTATCCCAAGGAGTGAAAGCACAGAGCTAGCAGAGAACAAAAGCAATTGTTACACTGAAGGCTATGCTTTTAAGGAGAGCATTTTAGTTCTAATGAATCTCTGCCTGACATGCAAGCCTATCAGAAGTACTATTGTGATCTCAGTTCTCTGCTCCTCAGCCAGCAGGGGCTAAAACTGACAGCTCACTTAACTTCATAGGGAGAGAGACTACCTCTTACCTCACGAAACTTAAAAGTGATGCTTCTGGCTGGATAAGAGAGACAGACTCCAATGGGAGAGACATCAGTTCTTACATAGCTGAAAGGAAGGTGGTTCTGATGACAGGATTCAAAGGAAGAATAATGAAAATATAGTAGAGTGGAGGAGCATTTTTACACTGAATGATACTTATGATTTCCTAGTGGATGTCTCCTTCGCTAAACTTCAAATTTCATTTGTATCCACAATGTTATGGGTTTTGTTCATTAAAATAATTCAGTACCATTATACTATGACATTTTGCTATGACATATGCTCAGTAACTGCAATCAGGCTATAGTTACTTCACAAATATATTTGAAAAACCTAAAAAAGCTCTTAGAAAATTGCATACACTCTCCTTTACTAAATGGCATTTGTACAAACCACATATTTCAAAAGTATTCTGTATTATAGAAGTGTTTCTGTGCATAAACACTGTCTAACTCCCTAGTGTCTAAGAAGAGTTAAATATGCACTAGTATCTCTGATATATCAATTAGTCATATAAAATAGAGGCAAGTCCAAAGGAAAAACCTACAGTTCCATAGAGAAAACATTTTATAAATAGCCCAAGAATGGCATTTGTGATAACTTCTGCAATGCCAATACCTGGCCCTCTTTTCCAACTAAGTCATAATTTAGTACTAAAAATGTGATAGAACTTCAGGTACAGTCCTAAAAGCAAAATATTTGTCAATATTTTAGTTCTTGAAGAACTACGTAAGACTGAAAAGCCAAACATCTTCAAAAAACCTTAGTAAATTTCTGTGTGTGTGTGTATATGTCATTTTCTGCTTAAATATAAGAGGGTTGAATAACTCAGGGTGGTTTGTTTGTTTTACTGTTGGCTTTCTTGTACAGGGGGTGTATTTTGAGTGTTTATGTTTGGTTTGGGGTTTTTTTCCACAATATGTCCTTATTGCCTTGAATTTCCTTTCCTTGTTTCTACAGTAGATCAGAAGTGATAAGATTTTGCAAATAAACATTGTAATCTCATCTAATCCATTGATCTAATGAGTTCTTGTGGCATTTCCAGCTAACATTATGGAATAAAGATTTTGGCTACTCAGATGATTTTCTTCCTTTATGCTATATCAGAATTAAAAGGTGTTATTTCCTTATTTCATTAGTAAATTCTTTACTCTGATCAAGCAAAATGCATGACAAAAACCTAGCTAAGCAGAATTTGACCCTCTAATCAAAGCAACCAAGGAAGTCATTAGTAATAGCCAAAGAATCTGGAAATAATAAAATTATTGTAATACAAGGGTTCTTTGATTAACTGAGAGCTCTGTTATTTTTTGAAAAGTGATCAACATAAACGCGGATCCAAAGAGCTGAGTCGTTGAAAGAATTCTTTTAATTTGTTTTAAACCACATTTATGTAACTGTTTAACACATTTCTTTAACACATTTTACATTTCTTTAACACATTTCTTAGCTGTTCAGAAATTAGATGGATGTTTACCTTTGTGCATTGGGCAAGGCCTTAATGTTGGAGCTTCTATTTGCAGAAACAGAACTATCAGCCTCTGTAACTATCTATTTCGTAATCTCAAAACCAATGAAGATAATAAATATGTGCACATTATGGGACTGGTAGGTGTACAAAAATGTCCTGTGAGACTCAACTAATAGCATTCTTTATGTCAGAGCTGCCAGCAATAATGTGGATTATTTTGAAGGTTTTGATATACCAATCTTTAGCTGTCCTCCAGGGCTGCCTAGAGGACAGAACTATAGTTTCATGAGAAAATATCAAAGTTTTCATCTCACATTAGAACAAATATGATAACTTTGAACTTCTGAGGAGAAGAAAAAAAGCTATAGCCCAGTTTGAACACCCAT
This sequence comes from Dryoscopus gambensis, assembly GCA_013389985.1. NCBI lineage: Eukaryota > Metazoa > Chordata > Aves > Passeriformes > Malaconotidae > Dryoscopus > Dryoscopus gambensis. Next base: position 10,152 of record WEIT01031053.1, read on the forward strand.
TTGGTATCCTTAGGGTTCAAAAGCAAATACTGGCCAAAAAGGAAAAAAAAAAAATCAGAAGCATATTGTTTTTTCCAAATAAGTGCCTTAACAGTCTGACTTCATCATACACGTTTGGCCTCCTCAAATAACAATATTTTTTCACAACCCAATGTGTTCTGACAAAAGAGATGGTTTACCCAAATTAACGTTGTTTTTCTGACAGATAAAGGCTTTTGGTGCAGCTGCCTGCTCAGTGATGAGTATTCGCTTTCCTGGGTTTTTCCCTGGTCGAGCTCACAAGCCAGAGGCAGCGCGGTGGCGTCTCCAAAGCGTCCTCGCCGCTCAGCCGGCAGCAGAGGAAACGCAGGGGAGAATCACGGAGCCGGGTGAGAGAGATGCGCTTTTTTCCCTCTTCAGGCGGCTTGGCCAGGTAGCCTGATTTTAAGGCAAAAGCGTTCCCCAAGAACAAAGGAGGCGGAAAGGACTCAGTTCAAGAAGCTGTTTATCCGAAGGAATTAGAACTAGACTGCCCCTGAGATGGGCGGGCAGCCCGTTTTTCAAGGGGGGTGGTAACATAAGGGGAACCAATGATGGACAGGGAGAGGGGAGGACACAACTGGGATACAATCCAATGAGGGGGTTTGGGAGGCGGAGTTGTAACACAGAACCAATGCAGCTGAGGCGGGGAAATCCACCCACTGTCTGGCCAGGCTTTGGCTGGCAATGCGGGGCTGCAGCCTAAGAATAGGCTGAGACACCCCTACAGATGAGGAAGCGCAAGTTCTGTCCTGTTCTGCTGATGATATTTTGTTGAATTATTCTGTGGCTATTCTGTGGTTTCAAATTCAAAAAGCAAGAAGAATGGCTCTTACTGTAGAAAACATCCAGCAACTGCTGTTCTAATGTGTAGCTTTGACATATTGAATAGCAGCAGCCTCTATTGTGAGGCAGCAGTAAATGGACACCATACAATATGACTATATGCTACTCTGATGCTCAACATGTTCTTCTTCATGCACACATAAGGAAAAAAACCTCCATATCATTTCCAAGAACCCTTATCCTAAGCTGCTTGCATTTAAAATGTAAGCGTAAATAATTACGTTTTCACCGTTTTGAAAAATGCACACAAACCCTCATGAACCTTTCAATCTTGCCATCTCCTTTTCTGTGGCAATTTGGTCTTTTGTGGGAATTTTTCTGTGTTTTGATTTTTTCATTCCCTCTGCTATTGAAATGCCACTGTGAGGTGCAGCAAGGTCAGAATAACATCCACTATTTTCTTGTACTGAATCCTTAGAAGCATTCTAAAACGTTTAAACATAACAGGACCATAAAAACAGACAAAGAAAGAAACAAACAACCTCATGCATAACAAAGATCCACCTATGCCATAATATCAGCTTTATATAACAGTTTAAATGATTGCAAGTCCTTTCAGCATTCTTAGCTGGGACAAGATCTATTTGGAGATTGTGTCACCCAGAGTTAGGAACTTCCATTGGAGCCGGGTTTCTGAACTCCCATCACAGAGTTTAAATTGGCAGAGCTATGAGGTTGACAAGTCACCACTATGGAAAATAACTCAGCTCATTCTAGGTTCTACCAGGTAGATCTGAAATATGCTTATTTGATATTGCAATGGTAAAAAAATCCCAAACAAACCACCACATACACACCCAGAGAATAACTGTCAAGAACACAATTATTTGACCTCTTATTCATTTCACTTATTGCCAGGGAATGTTTTTTTCATTTTACTTTGCTCTACTATTGTAATCTACGACCTTACCCATGGGAGGATTTATTTTAAAAAGAAAAAAAAAGGGCACAGAAACTTCAAACCTTTTGGAACCCTTTCGGAACCCTTTCCCGAGGAAGTTATGAAAATATTTTAAATGTATTTTAAGTGATGTAATTTTAAACAAACACAGACTTGATTATCAGATGTACATGCTTTAAAAGTATTTCAAATACAAGAATGCAATATGGGATGTTTGGAAACACTATCATGACATTGCCTCAACTTCTTTATTGAAAAGATTAGGGTGCATGCTTTACATAAGCCATATTACCATCTGAGTGTCTCTTTTTTTCTTCAATAGGAGCTAGAGTATTTTTCTGCAAAGAATATACTCTGTATATATAATGGCCCTGGAATTTACTTTCAATTTGAATTTTTTCTCCTTGTAATTTGAAAGGCAGCTTTCTGGCTATTTTTGGCCTGCTATGGTAAAGGGGCATATCTGTAAGTGGAATTTTAGAGAATTCTCAGAATACATTCTCTTGTAATTATGCATTTCGTCTGTGAAATTAAACACTTTAGAAACAAGAAATACCTCAACCTCCACTCATGAAAGGAAGGATATCAATATTCTGCAAGGAGAGATCACTCCCAGTACAAAAGCCTAAGTGTTTAAAACAAGATATATTTAAATATCTGTCCTATCTGGAGTCTTTCAAAGGAAGAAGCACAATGAAAGGAATTCAGTTAATTTAGTCCTTGACCATGGCTATATACAGATGATTCTGGATTGGAAAGTGTGAAAAGGGAAAAAAAAAAAAGAGGAAATGGACACTTTCTTACTTTAAGAATGGATCAAATTCACTAATATGATGATAGTAATTCCACAAACAAATTCAAAACCTGTGAAAACTGGTGGAAAATATATAATCTTGGCACAATTCTTGAGTAGGTGGTTTATCTTTAGATGTTAAGGAGTGTGCTTAGCCTCCAAAGAACTACAGAGAATATTTGCATTTATCCAATCTTACATTTTTGATCCTTCAACCCAGTCCATCAGGTGTGGAAAACAGACTTCACAATTCCTTCCAAAAATGTTCCCATCGGACTTAAAATATTTAACGTCTTCCCTCATAATTCCATGCACAAAATCCTTTCACCACCTTCTGCGCAGACTTCCAGTGTTCAGCCTAAATGTGCTTGTGCAGACTGTGTAACTGCTAGCTTTCCATCACTGTTGTTCTTTACCCTAATCACCACTACCTTTCTGCTTTGGAACTTAGAAGAATCCACATCCCCCTTCAACTGTTATTATACCAAACTAAGAACACTAAACAAGTTATTTATTTTTCTCTCTAACCACAATATAAGCATTCAATTTTATTATTATGCTGGCTGTCTTCCTTCAGTTCCTTCCTTCTTTGGAGTTCAGCTCTAAATATACAAAAAAAGAATGTCATCAGCTTTTACAAAACAGTCTTATGGCTGCATTTTTTCCTAATGGAAACATCTTTTCTAACTAGTTGCGCAGCAAAATTTCTAATTTGTTTCCCAGTAAGCCCCTTTTCTTCACAGAAGTGTGTTAATGCAAAAATAACAGTCATTTTGATTTGATCCAGATTGAGATTTGATCCTCTTGACTGCACTATATAACAACTTTATGCATTTCCTCATTCTCACTTTATTTGTCAAGGTTTATGTGCGTTATTTTGTTTTTCACAACTTAATGAATGTAGTTTTGTCCATTCTTTCTTTATTCCTTTATTTATATCCTTTTAAAAAACAGAAACTAACAAAACTGTTTTCCCCCCTCCATTTTTCAAAGAATATATTCATAGGCATCGTGCTTATTCTTTCCACTATAAATTTTTAATACTTTTTATATAATTGCAGATATTGTAAGAACACTGCAGAGTTCCACAGTTTCCTCCAGTAGACCCTCTCAGTGATCCCATGTGCCGCTGCAGAGGTGAACAGGCCCATCATCACCTTTGCAGATTTCACTCTCTTGCATCTTAATTATTTGTGCCTCTATTTTGCCCACAGCTGGACCTTCAGTGGGCTCCCAGCTAGTACATGTTTGTTCACGGCAAAGTGTCCCAAGATCACAAAAAAAAAAAATCTTCTGGGGGAACAGTAGATAGGACATCATGTCCAGGTGTATGACTGATAACTGTTAGTTGAAAAGTAACATTTTACATAACATCATTTCACACCGACATGGTGCTTTTGAGTGGACTACTGCTATACCAAACAGCCAGAGATAACATGCCATATCCAAACAAGCAAACAAGTTAGAATTAGTTTTCTAGCAGAAAGAACCTCATCAGAACTGAATTCGACCAAGACATATAATCTATCAACAAACTGACATAAACATTCAGAGAACAAGAGAAAAGAAACTTTTTCAGTGTTTTTGGTTTCTCAGCTATCTCTTGGGCTGTTACAAGCCACATAATTATGTTCTGTCATCCACAATAATGCATTCTTCTGATTCTACTCCTACACAAAAATAACTTCTAGTACCACCAAAGTATCCTTTTTTTTGACAAATTTGGGTTAGTAACACATCAAACAATTTAATTATTGCTATTTTTCTCTCCATTTTAATTTTTTTTTTCTATCTCCCATTGCTTGAGGAGAGATTGTCAACTACACTCACGGACACTGTTCTAAAACACCAAGGTGTCAATAGAGTGACTGCTGTATTTTTTAAGAAGTTGCCACACCCTTTGAAAGCATTTGGAAGCAGAAAGACTTCTAAGAACAACCTGTTCGTATTTCATTACTGACAGTTTCCAGTTTTAAGTTGTGTAAGACTAAATAATCTGGGAACATCCAGGGGATGCATAAAGTTTAAGGTATAAGGCTAATGCAAAAACTGCTTAATCTTATTTCCCAATAGCTCTTCTTAAACATCTTTTCAGACCTAATAGGAGCACCTTGTGTCATTAAAGTCAGCAGCCTGTATCAAACAGACATAGACATTGATCCATCGCTACAGACCTCACTGCACATTTTAAACACACTTGAAGTTTCTAGTTTTAGCTAAATGATTCGTTTTTCTCTCTAAAGGAAAGACATGAAATTCATCATGCAATTACCTTAACATCCTGCTGCAACAGAAAGAGTCTTTGCAACTCATCTGTAGCTGTATACTTTTTTTCTTGTACAACAGCTGATCAGAAAAAGAGCAGTCACTCTGAGTCCCCAGCAGGAAATCTTTCAAGACTTGTGGTATAGCCTGTTCTTGGAGATTGTACAGAACCTGTGGAACAAGCTTTTTTCCCCAGAGAAAAAGGAGTCCTCCTCCTTTCTGAAACTACCTGAACAACTTCAGATGGGCAGTCACACCCCGAGGAAACAAAGACATCACAGGTGTGGACAACAAGATTTGGAAAATAGAGCTGGGAATAGGAACCAGAAGTAATAAACAGTGGAAAAAGGAAGAGCAAGGTGGAATTTTAGGATGAAAATAATTATTTTTGGTTTTTTTCTATATGTTACTTGATTTTTTTTGTTGAAAGAAATTCATTTCCACCAATATTTAAATGAATGCTAGTTTAGCTTTAATAAACTTTAAGCTTCAAGCAGATCAGTCTCAAAATTCTGCCTAGTTTGCAGTCCCAGCATATTCTTACATCTCTCCTTTCTTTAAAAGTTATTTGTTTTACCAAGAGAAAAAAACTAAACAAATTAGTTTTCAAATCTATATGTTTTATGTAATAGAAACAATGGACATCAATTTAATTCTGCTTGTCAGTAACAAGTGAACTATTTAGACTAACAAAGATACTATATCTGTTAGGAAATGGCTTTAAGAAAAATGTGGATGGGTAAAATAAACCCTTGTCTTTTCAGACTCATTCAATGAAAATTCATTGGTTTCAGCACAGCAAATGTTTCTTGATTCTAGATACTAGTTGAAAACTCAACGAAGATAAAAGAAATAGGCAAAGATTTCCACATAGCTGCAGAAGATTTTAGTCCAAATATTTGCTTTTCCTTAGTCTTGGTAAAGCTAGGGGCTGTTGTCTCAGGCAGTCATCTCAGCCATTGCAATTGCTCATTTCCTGCCTTGCAGCTGCTCCATTCTGTGTTCAGCTGCCAAAAGGAAAGGACCCCCTCACTTGGTTGGCAGCACACACACCTGAGTGAAGGATAACAATGCCTGCCCTCAAACTGCAAGTGCAAATATGAAGCTGGACTAGATAGATTTCTGAAGTGCTTTGATAAAATGCTTTTTTGGTACCATGTCTCTTAAAAAAAGTATCAAATCTTGAAAATTGTCTTGGGGGAAAAATATTTTTTAGCTGTGCTGTACTCTAGGAATGTTATCAACAAATTACTCCTAAGGAGCAAAGCATTTGCATTAGCCTTAAAAGAAAATACCCTTAACAACTGGCACTGCTAATCATAACGATGGCTAGGGGAGTCATTATGTAAATGATCATTTATGAAGCATCTCACTGGCATCCCAACAGGACAATAAAGCATTTTATAAATAAAAGGAGTCAGTAGGGCAGAGTAAGAATTTTCTTTGGGTTTTGTTGGTTGTCAGTGACAAAAGTTCTGTTGATATTTTGGTCATACTGAATATGGCTGCTAAATGTTTGAAATAATTTCTGAGCTAGCCTAAGAAATAGAAAGGTCTTGTGAGAATGTAGGTCTGATACTTCCCCTCCCTACTGCACTGTTCAAAGACAGTAAGCAATGATTAGCAAATACTTTGCTAAAAAAAGCCCAACTTGTTAGTGAAAATCCAAATTTGAGTATGCTGTAATAAAGTATGACCTTGGTACCACAAAGATATGATATTCTTATTTTTGATTCCACAAAGTTCATATGCGGTATCATAGTTTAGACAATCCACACTAATGGGAAAAGGCTGAAATCACTTTATCTTGTGTTCTAGTAGTTGTAAGAACTCTTACAGACTCATAGCAAGGATTAATATCCTGTATTGCTTTAATTGAAGACTGTAGTCATTGTTAAGAAACAGGGGAAAGTAGAGAAATCTTTTCCATCTTCTGATTTGAAGTTTTCTGAACTAGAGACCTGATCAAAAGCATTATTTTTTAACGTCTGTTGGAAAAACAGGATGTTAATTCTCCGTGGCATTTTACAAAGAGGTCTGAAGTTTTGATCCAGAAGCAGTATATAAACACATGAACCAGATCAGAAAGGAAAATTGTGCATTTATGACAAAAGGACTTCTGATTCTGAAATTGTCTGGTATCAGTTTCATAAACTTAGGTTTAACCATATTTTTAAAGTATTGAGAATTTGTTAGGCAAGTTATAATTTGTAACATTTTTTGATTTTTCTTTAGAGTCAGTACTCTGAAAAATTGCTGGTGAAACAGTAGTCTCTGAGACAGCTAGAGAAAGAAAGAAGTTAGGGTCATACAGAATAAAATATATGATTGTGAACAAGAAAGATGTTATTGCAAATGTCACTCTAAAAAATATATATACATTTACTTTTATCTAAAGGAATAATCTGAGAGACAGGTTTGCAGGATGTCATTACAGTTAGCACCTGCAACATGTTTCATATCTGAATGCCCTGATTTAACCCTTCTCTTTAACACTCCACAAGTCCTGAAGGGTTTCTGAGAACTCAAACACCTTCTGCTAAACAGATTACCCACTTGTCACTTGTCCAAATAAAGTTTGAATACTACTGTATTAGTAAGAAGGAAAATCACCTCAAATTCGATTCACCAACAATAGATTAAGAGAACAATCCTGGTTTCTAATTTCCTCATGGTGAAGGAGGCTTGAAAGTTCCTCTATCAGGCAACTTTTCTGCTGTGTAACTGCATTTCTGAAAAAGATCCTGTCTTCTTTCCCTGTGGGTTTTTTGTCTGGTTGGTTTTCTTCACTCCAAAAAGGGTGAGTTTTAAGTGATTTTGACTATGATACCTGGAATAAAAAGGTTGTGAGGCAGATGACTTCAGCTGGATTGAATTCTGGGGCTCTGGCTACATCATTTTAAGTAATAGATTAGTGTGGGGGTTTGCAGAAATTTCTACCTCTATGCAACAGTGAGGTACATTTAGAGGACAAAAGTATTTTGCTCTAGTAACAATAATTTTTTTTTTCAGGAATATGGTTGTCTTTCTCATGCAAATCTGTAGTTGCTCATTTTTTGTGTATGGTAGTAAATTACAAAGAATTGAAAATCCAGAATCCCAATTTCATCTTCAACAGCATAAAAAGATCCTGAACAGGCCGCCGCTTTTTGCACCCCATCCCTACCCTCTGCCCATCTTTCATTTCAGAGGCAGGGCCAAAAGGTAGGTGGGTATATAGGTAAATAATTATTGCAATAAAAATTCCTGAGAACTACTACACTGTTTCTAGTTGTGGCACAGTGCTGAGAATTTTAGGACAGTTCTCTAGTGGGGAGAAGGAAAAAGATGACACCTCATTCATCATGACAGCAATTGCAAATGCCAAGCAGAGTTCTTGCAAAGCGCTTCCAGAAGAAAGAGTTTACAGTGTATGACAAACTGCTTGTTAATAGCTCCTTCCTGAGATATTCGATTGAATTCATGCTGCTTGCCTGAGGAACCCAACAGCAGGTATTTTCAAGCATCTAGAAGATGTTAAGACATTAAGAAAGTTTTAAGAAAATGTCTCAGTATTCTCAAGAGCTGCACATTCTGGTTCTTTGACTTGTGCATGACACAGGGATGGAACTATATTCCACACCTGAAATTCTTTGTTCGTTCTTGAAAATAGTTATCCCCCAAACTTTTGTCCATATGAAAACTTCATCGACTTCCATTTTTTAAAAGACTGATTGAATTTATATATTGATTTAATTCATTTTCAAATGCTGGGACAGTTAAAGAACTGGAGTCAAAATAAAAGAACCCATTTGTATTAGTCTGTGGAATTTATAACAAACATCTCATTTGGAAGAGATTTTTCAAAAAACATTTTTTAACACCACTGTCCTTTAAAACTCCAAGTGGTATAGCTGGGGAAGATATAAATCAGGTAGATCAACACTTGATTCTTAGTGCTGCCACTTATGCCTCCAACTAAGAGAAGATTCAAATGATGCTTACTAAGAAAAGTTAGATTAAAGGAGATAGAATTAGCACTACAGATCTCATAGAAAACCTAGTTTTTATTACAGGGATTTCATAAACCAAAACTTATTAGTGCTTTACAGCCAAAAATGTTCATCCAGTCTTTTCTCCTTCGGTATTGATATGCTATATAATCAATTTTAACTATTCAGTAGGAGGAAGTTACTATAGACAGGTCTTGCAGACTAAATGTGTTTTCAGGAATAGTGAAAGGATGAAATTAGATAAAAGATGAAATAGATCTTTTCAGTTCAAAGAAGAGTTGATAATGCCTGTTATATTCAAAGAACTGTTACGGCCAAAAAAAAAAAAACAACCCCATAAAGGTTCATACGGAGCCAAGAATTTATTTTTAATCTAATAATAATGTTAACAGTCTAAATAAAATAGAACCAATTAGTTTTGCTACACTAATATTAAGTTATAGTCCAAATTCATACTGAAAAATCTTACTGTTGATGTCGTTAACATTGCTCTTCAACACTTAATGAATAACTACTTTTTTCTTGTGTTGTGTTCACTTTTAACATCTGTTGCACCACAGGGTCAATTGTACTTATCTCCATCAAGCAGGGAAGTGGTGGCAGGCTATCAGCATCCTGAGTTGTTTCCAAACAGGGCTTCAGTTTAGATGTGTGTACAGAATCCCTTCTGCCTCACTGCTAGCATTGAGCTGGGACTATCTTTAGCTGCTTTCTTATCACAGTCTGCTTCTTCCTCTGAGTCCCAGCTGAAGTTTGAAAACTGCACCGTAGCCTCCTTCAACTTTATTTGCCATAAGGGGCTACTGATCTTTAGGCAAAGAGTGAATAACCTGGTCTGTCAGAGCTTTACATTAACGTTTATTCACAGGGGGTGACTAAAGCTAGGAATTAATTGTTAGACCAACAGAGAATTATTAAAAGAGATGAAAGCAGCTCAGGCCAAGGCAAGCACAGACAAGTCCTGATATTCTGGATGGAAGGTCAACACAAAATCTGTAGCCTTTTACTAGTCATAGAAAAGGTCATATTTGCCATCTTACTGGCAGGGAAAACTTGGCAATAATGGTCAGGTGAAAGAGAAAATTTCTTTTGTAGATTATGCAATGACAGAATTTGACTGTTCAGTCACTATAGTTTGAAAAGAGGAAAATCCTTGAACAAGGCCTAGGATGCAGCACAAAAAATGGAGGGATCTGAATAAGAGATTAAAATTGCGAGGTCAGAAAGTTATGTATAAAAATGTATTATTGCAATTAAAGCACTCTGTAGGTGGGAAAAAGAAAAAAGTAATATTGGCAAAAAAACCCCACAAACCCAAACAAAAGCCTACACAAGCTCACACATTTAAAAATTACCATGAGTTGGATGTCTCATGAGTTGAAGCTCAATTTTTTTTGCGCTTTGAAAGTATTGAGATGATTTTTCTCTGAACATATGGATCACTGTACAAGAAACTTAGGTGTGGGATTTGTTTTGGGAATTGTCACATCCAAGATGCCGGCCCAAGAGATGCGCTCCAAGCGCTGGAGGTTTCACGCCCGTGCACGCGGGAAGGATGGGTGCTGATGCCACACTAGATGGCGGTGTTGTTCACTGAGCATGCCGCCTTCAAGCCTTCCTGCGGGACCGGCTTCTCCACGGATACATCTGATTCCTGCTAAGTGATAACTTACCGCTGTGTTGACGGCTAAAATGAAGTAATGCACATCTGGAAAACAAACAAACAACAACAAAAAAAGACTGGACTTGATATGATAAATCAGGAATTTCTACGTAGTCTGGATATGAAATTGGAAGCTCAGATACTGTTGAAAGCATTTCATGTTAGATGTGTCCAATGAAAAAGCAGATTATATTAGAAAATCGCATTCTGATCACATGCAGAATTCTGTGTGAGTTCACAGTGAACAGAAAAAAGTGTTTTAATTCTACTTACAAACCTAAAGGAATTAGTCTAACATTAGTACGTAGAACAACATGTTTATCATAGAATGGTTTAGATTGAAAGGGACCTTAAAGATCATCCAGTTCTAACCCCTCTCCCTTGGCCAGGGACAATTTCTACGTGACCATGTTGCTCAGAGCTCCATTCAACCTGTCCTTGATATGTTGTTATGAATTCTCATTCTCAGAGCATCCTTTTCTATGGAGATAACACATTCCAGGCAAAATGGATTGGTGAAGACTGGGGAAAAAGAAAAGGGAAAAACATTATTTCAAGAAACCCAACTTGTTGTTCTTAAACAATTTCAGTTGTACATGCATCAGTCATTCAAGCGAACTCTCTTGTGAAATTTGTAGAGTAATGTAAAAAGTAAAATGTCAGTTGCAGGAAAAGCCCCTTTGCATATATTTCATTGAAATTCCTTTCAGTGATGACAGTTACTAAATTTTAACAAATCTAAAAGCAAAAAAGAGTGCCACATGAATGTAAAGATGGAAAAAAGTCACTCCAGCATTCAGTTCCTTCAGTAAAACTCTCCAGAGACCAGAGAAGATGCTAAGACAGAGTCTACCCAGACTTAGACTGACTGCATTGTTGGTGACCTGGCCGCAGCCAGTTACCTCAAATAACCTCACAGCAGAAGAATGGGATTTTATGATTTAAGATCTAAAAACCCCAAAACATTTTAACAAAGTCCATTTTAGTAAAGTCTAAAAGCATAATCCTAGAAACACCAGTTAAAATACAGCCTAGCTGTGGAGACAGGTAACCTACATTTGAGTTTGACTTTCCCCATCCTGAAATGTTCAAGCTCTGCCTCTTTGCAAGGCTACCTCAGTTTTTATAGTTTTTAGTGAAGAGCTTTTAACATTTCACTTATGACAGCATGATCCGTGTCAAGAAAGCAGTAATCCCTCATAGAGCTTCTCTGAAAAGCTGAATCCAGCAGAACTCCTGATTAAAGTTTGTACAAAAAGCCATGGACAGTGCAATGAGTGAAGTAACCAAACCAGTAGAGTTTTAACAGTTGGTACAGTTTCTGTGTGGTGCCTAGAAACCCAGTAGCAGCGGTTCAGGACTTTGCATGAAACTAGAATGGCAGAGGAGTACTAGCTGAATGTAGGCTAGCCCAAATTCATTGATGAGGAGAGAGCTATAGAAAAGGTGTCCTAGAATATAGTATTTTTTGGTGTTTCCAACAGATATATGGAGATACTAATGTCATTGTACAAGGTACTAATGAAATGTCATGTCAAAATCTCCATTTATTTCTAATCTCTGTGTTCAATATGGAAAAGTTCAAAGCTGCTAGAATAACCGTTTAGGTTGGAAAAGAGCATTAAAATCATCGGGTCCAACTATAAATAGGCTCATGAAGGTCTGTGTTTGTGAGATTTTTCCTTCCCAGAAAAAATTGTCCTTTCTGGTGCCTTCAGGGTATGTTAAGAAGGAGCAGTAAAGAGGAGAAACTGGAAAGATCCTGCTGGTAACATCTTGCCTGAGACTGTGACAAAACTTGCTGACAAATTCAGAGACAATTTGGCATTGTGTACTGAGTAAGCCAGCGGATCCCACTGAGTACTTGTGGGGTTCCCGGATAAAGATGTTTGCCTCAGAATGTCACATAATGTGTATGCTCAGCATAAAAATGAGATATGGCACACAGCCACATACTGCTCCAATTCAGGTATTAGCAAGAGAGAATATCATGGAGAAAAAGAAAATCTTTCAGATTTTATAAAACAAAGGAATGCTAACAGTGAGAACAGTGCCACTATTGCGACTGAGGCTTCCAGTAAGCCAATTAAAGTTTGTTTGTCCCAGTTATACTGAATTTTTAACTGGAGTCTGACACTATAAATGTAACAAACTGAAGAATTCCCATCATTTCCTGCTTGCAGGGCCTTGTTTGCATGTTTTTCCAGAGTTAAGAGAAAAGCCACAATAGTTACTTTGTGCAGCAGAGGAGCAATTCTTAGAAACTCTGGCATTTGCTAATAATCTGCAAGAGTGTGGAAACCAAATGGCAGCTATTGCAGTGAAGTAGCACAAAGCTCACTCAGATTCTTTTCATATTGTCACTTATATTACTTAAAAAGGGAAAACAAGCTGAACTAGTTTTCTGGTATGTCATTGTTTCTTCCAGTACTTTTTCATTCAACTTGCTGTTCTTAAACAATTTCAGTTGTACATGCATCAGTCATTCAAGCAAACTCTCTTGTGAAACTTGTAAAGTAATGTAAAAAGTAAAATGTCAGTTGCTTAAACCTTATGGATCAGAAGTGGTCAGCATTGCTTGACTTGCCGTGAGATCAGCCACAGGACCCATGTCTTATAAACAGAAGAAAATATTTGCTTATTTTATGCTTATAGTAGTAATATGTGGATTATGTTGGTTAGAATTTGTACACATTTTACTTGAAAAGTTAGTTTGTGATGCACAAGATATTATGATATTTAATACACTTATCCTTTCTCACAAAACTTCCATTCATCAGAGTGAATTCCACTGGGTTCCCATTTTTTTTAAATTTCAGACCTACAAAACATATAAAACACCTGAGTACAAAATTTAGATCCAGAGAAACTGTGCTGACCTGCCTCCATAACTTGGGTCTCTAAATTCTCCTGTGCATGTCAGCTTCCGCCAACATATTTTCCGGAAGACAAAATGTCTGCTTCTGGGCATATCAAGATCTGACTATATTGCCACAATGCTAAGCAATTTGAAGATTTATTTCAGACCCATGTCAGCGGAGAGTAGGCTCTTTCTGTCACACAAATAGTGGGGTCTAATCCTGCAGGGGCTTCTTACCCTGTCCTTGATATCATTCTAACATAAGCAATCTGATCAAATTAATAAAAATCCATCTGCAGTATTCAATATAAATATAAAAGCCTGGCAATTTCCCACTAATTTATTTATTTTGGAATGAGTAAAACACGAAAGCCCATTCAGATCAATGGCTTCTATCAAGTTTCTTCCCGGAACATCAGCTCTCCCCATGCTGCATCAAAGGATCCAGGGCTTTCATCTGTGAGTGTGAATGGCGCTCCCAGCTCCAAAGCTCAGGTTAAGTTCTGTTTCAGTCCAGTCCTCCATCATTTTTGTTTCTTTACAGAAATGCTCCAACTATATTAAGCAGATGTAAATATAAAGATGACAGTTAAGTCTGGTGACAAATTTTACCCTTCAGCAATCTAGGACATACAATTGCGTGTTTCAATTCACTTGGAGAAACGCTAGGCATCCCTACACGGTGCCTCCTTTGGGTTAAACCATTGTGTTTCTGCTCTGTAACGACTCTGTAGTGTGTGGTTCTGTGGCACTCTTCTCAAATTACAACAGACTTGCCGCATTCTCCACAAATCTTGGACATTCAGCACTTTCAGAAACTAAGTTGAAACTGAGTCTAATTTATCCTACTGGAAGACAAGAACAACTTCAAAAAAATCAATTAAATCACACCAAGCAGCAGATGGAAGCCAAGCAGAATACTGTACAGTATTTGGTAACAAGAAAAAGCCCCACCTTTGTAATTCTTAAAGCAGACTAAGTACTGTAATAGCAAAATACCTTTTATTTTCTTGGATTTTTCTGTGTTTTTATGCTTTCTTCTCAGGTCTGTTCAAGATCTGAATTTGCCAGTGGAGTGTGCCAAGGGTGTTTTCCTCTCCTAGTTGCCAAACACCTGAGGGGCATGAAAATTCTATCTTGTTTTAAATGCACTTGAAAAACAGGTTAAATAAAGGTAAATTGTTCTCCAACTCTTCTCTGTGATGCAAAATGCTCATACTTCTTTAAAGATATAAACTGTATGTTCCCACTCTCCTATCAACATGGACTTATGAACGCAAGTAAGGAAAGAAAGGTGTTCTAAGGTTTTTGCGCTTCCCAAATGCTGCTGCTGTTTATCTACTGATATAACAATATCTTTCAAACAGCCAGAAGAAAAAAATATCCTATTTTGTCTATCAAATACTTTGCTTCAAGGATTTTATATGCAATGCCAAAGCAATTCCTCTGAGAATTTGTGACAAAAATTTCCTGATAGAGGGACCTTTCTTGAACTGAAAACTATCAACATCTCACTCAAGAGAAAGGGAGTTCATAGAACTTTGAACTAAATGACTTCTTTAAACTTTCAGGAACAAGGCAGACTGCATTATTTCTGCCCAGACAAAAATTATTACTTAATATTTAAAAATCACTAAAAAAAAATATTCTGGATGGAATCACTGTTTATGAGAAGACAGAGGATAAATTCTATGCACAAAGTAAAATGTTGTTAAAAGCAGCACTGAGAAGGAAAACCTCTAAGAGCAGCTTAACACATGGTTTAAAATTATAAAGGGAAAATTAAATACTCTTAATTAATATTGCTTTATGGAAATTATCTAGTCATCTATGACATCCTTAACAATGTGTGTACTTGAAAAAGCCAGAAGAATTATCTTATTTAAAATCAGTAATACCTGATACCTTTTGCATTAGAAGGCAAAATGTCCATAGGAAGCATAAAGTCACTTTTCTCCTTTCAACTTTCTCCTATACCATTGGCACTCTAAATTAATGGTTTAAGTACAGCTGAAATTTAAAAATATTTCTCTATTTTCCTAGATAACTTTCTTTGTTAAGAAGTTTTTCTGTGACCACCACTAGTCACAACATTAATATCATCCTCCCTATTCAGGGTCTGGTGCTAGAGTATGTTGATGTAAATGTGCCTTGTTACTCACAGGATAGTGAAAGGGAAAGCCATGCTATAGGTAAAATGTAATTGAACTCTGTGAAATCCTGACTTTAGATACTTAAAAGATGTTTAATTCTGATGAAATTAAGTTGGGGGTTTTTTTATGTGAAGGAAAGGCTTCATAATTGTTCTGGTCAGTGTGAAAAGGAATATTACAAAATTATGCTCATTCTACATGCTAAATGGTTCTCAGGGACATATAATTATTCAAACACTTACACAATTTTGAGGGTCACAATTAATAAAAAGATTGCCTTGAACATGACTGGCAATACAACACTATCTGAACACCAGAGTTGCTGAATTTCAACCATGCAGTTCACTTGTATCAACTAATACTTAGAAAAATTCTTCAGAATTACTGAAGCTTAGAATAAAAAGAGGAAAAGAGTTTTCTATTTTCCTGCTTTCTATTATATGCCTATGTGTCAGGAAAAAATAGATATTTGAAGAACTGAAGAATGATTTGGAATTACATCAATATGAAAAGATTAAAGAGAGAGTGGGAATATAATGATCTCAACTCCCCAAAAGCTTTTCAGTCAAATGGAAGTATATTTGGAGAAGCAACAGACAAATTTAATTCTGTTATTTTCATATTACTAAATTATGACCTGTCTGTGAGGTGTGTAAATCATGATCAATCTCAGTGAATAAAAATCTACAGTCAGCAACTGAATCTCTAAATACAATAGGGTTTAGTAGATCTTAAAAATAAGTTTTCTAGTTAAAAAAAAAAAAGGCAGTAGCAGTATTACAGTATTAATGAAAGCCTTAAAGAAAACTCACATTTGTTGAACTGAGAATATTCAGTCCTTGACACATTTAAAATGTTTAGGAAACCAGAAAAATACTCTTTGGAACACCAGATAGTGTATTAGACATTCTCATGTATGTGTGATGATCACATAAGCCCTTCATTTTGTAGGGTAAAACTCATCAGATATTTAGATCTTCTTGAAGAAGGGCTTCATTTATGTACAAACATTTCTCCAGTTTTTCTCCATTATGGCAAGTAGTTAACTAGCAGTTCAATCCCTCCTAGGAGGCCTCTACCCTTAGAACATCATAGCTTTACTGTGTCTCATGCACATTTATTTACATCAGTAAACAGAATGAGGGCAAGATGAAAAATGGGAACACACAGTCATTTCTGCTATCAGCACAAAGGAAAATTACACAAGTAGCAAGATTTTTGTTACAGAACTACAGGTTATGGATGCCAAAACCAGTATTAAAAGTGATAATGAAAAATAACAATGAAAAACTCAAGCAACATTTTAACTTCTCTGAGCAGAGTTCCTCAGCCCAAGACAGCATTCACTGAAATTCTGGTAGACCCCATGTTTTAGAGAGTTGTGGGTAAGGACTGGTTTGAAATCTGGATCCAAGGCTTGTCTTTGCCACTTTCTGAGCCCCAAACTACTGAAGATTCCTGTGCTAAACTGAAGCTAATATTTTACCTGCTTGGTCCCAGCCACAAAGTGCACTGAACAACTTCCACTACTCTATCTCCCCGTACCTGTCAGCACAACTGGCATGTGAAATAGCAGAAGGTAAATGGCAGATGAAAAAAAGATGAAAGTACTACAGAGATTTTGGTTTTTGTGTCCTACACAGATCTTGAATGACGTGGTGATGGCTCTTTCATGGCTTTCCTCCTTGGTACACACAAAGTGATGCTGATAGGGGGTACAAAAGACTAGCTCTACAAAGATGCCCGTTCTTCTACAGAGTAAATAAAAAGATGCAGAAAAATTAGGCAAACACCTCTCTTCAGTGAAGTGAATGAAAGGTGGTCTCTTTGGGTTTTAAAAAACAGTCAGAAGGAGGAAAATATCTCTTTCTTATAAGACTGAGGTCATCCAAGGTAAATAGAGCTTAGCAAAACAGGTAAAGTAAAAGCAATATTTTGTGGAAATGTAATAGTATTTAAGATGAAAATGATTAATCATTTCAGGCAAAATTGATTTGAGCATCAAATACAACTCAAAAGGTCATGCTGATCTAGGGGGAAAAGAGGCTCAGTCTCATAGCTCAATGTTGCATTTAAGCTTACAAGGTGAAAGAGGATAACATATTAATGCCAGTAGGACCAGGGAAATGATTGTCCCTTTGTACTTGGCACTGGTGAGGCCTCACCGTGAATGCTGTTTCCAGTTCTTGGCCCCTCACTTCAAGACAGACTTTGAGGTGCCAGAATGTGTCAAGCATTGGAGCTAATGGAGAGTCTAGGGAGTAAGTCCTATGAGGAACAGCTAAGGGAGCTGGGGTTGTTAAATCTGGAAAAAAGGAGGCTCAGGGGTAACCTTATCACTCTCTACAACTGCCTGAAAGGAGGGTGTAGCCAGGTGGGGTTCAGCCTCTTCTCCCAGACAACCAATGGCAGGACAGGAGGCAACAGCCTCAAACTGCACCGGAGGGTGGCGGGGAGGGGTTCATTAGAAAGAATTTCTTCACTGAAAGTGGTTAAGCAGTGAAATGGGCTGCTCATGGAAGTGGTGGAGTCACCATCCCTGGGAATGTTCAAGAAACAACTGAACATGGCAGTCAGTGCTATGGTCTCATTGATGTGGTGGTGTTCAATCAAAGGTTAGACTTGAAGGTCTTTTCCAACCTTACTGATTCTATGGTTCCAAGATTGCACGAATGCCATCCCAGATGTCCACTTAACTGGAAATACAAAGGACCCAGGAGCCACTGAATGGTGAAGGAGAGCCTATGGAGGTCCAGCCTGAACAGCAGTAAAAAATATGTAGTTCTCCTCTCAAAGTATAGAGAGAAAGTTTATTTGGAAAGAGCATGCAAGTACGGGTCACAAGTGTATCTCCATACTTAATCTTTACAGTCAACATAGAAAAATGGATATTTATTTACAATTTTAATTAAGACACTTAAAAACTAATTTTGCTATAACATGGAGACTTCATTCCTCTTCCCTTCTCATTTATGTAATCATTTTTCCTTATTCTGTTGCTTCTACTTCTTCACAGTATTGGCTGTAACATTAATAATGATTTAGCATAGGTCTACTGAGATAGGGGTGAGGGGGGGAAGGAATCTTGTGGCAGATTCCAGGAAGTTACTGGTGTATGGTGAATTGTGGTTTGCTTTTTTCTTGAATCTCATACAAGGAGAGTACTGAAAAATATTATCAGCCAAATACATTTTTTTTCATTGGTTTAATGATTAAAATTAAAAGGAAAGAATATACCTAAGTTTTCATTACCAGGGAAAAATATAAAAAGAAGCACTGCAAAATGACAGAGCTATTGTCCATCCTTGTGTAAAGGACACATACCTTCAGAAGATTAAAAATAAGAACATTACCATCGTGACTAGTAACAGGAAGCTATTTTTTTCATGTATTAGACTGAAATAAGAACAAGTTTAATATTCATAAGCTAGAAGAAGCAATTTTTCATGCATTAATTCTAAACAGAAAAAAGCAATTTCAGTATCTTTCAGTCTTTTATCAGTAACTGAATTTGTCATACTTTGTGAAAGATAGCTCACTGAGGACAGTTTAAAATCATTTTTAAAGTAGTGGCACACCAACAGGGCATTTAACCCATTAAGAGGTGACAGGCAGGATAGATTCAAGCAAAAGATGTATTTTTAACTCCTGTTTATGAATTTTTATCACTGGTGTCAATAGATTTTTGACACATAGTCTTGTTAGTATTTTCTCTGCAAATTTCTTTCTAGGTTACTATTTAAACAAAACAAACACCTCTGCCCCCTTCTACCTCCAAAAAAATTGCACAAAAAACAATCAAAACCCCCTCAAATCCACACAAAACCATCCCAATATAAAACCTGTCGAACAATCTGGAAGTTGAATTACCTGTGATAAGGAACGTAAACATATCTTAGATGATGATCTCTTAACTCTCAGATTACAGACCTGTCAGAAACTCACTCTTCCTCAGTATAACAAGGAAATAGTTCGCCACACTTTGTTGCCTTTACTGTGTTCTGCGTTAAACTCACTGACTTTAAAATAAGTCCTAGCATCAGCATAAGTAAGATTTCACCCCTTTTTTCCAAATTTAATTATTATGGTGATACCATGAAGCCCTCTAAGTGCTGATTTTTATTTTTTTTTTTGAATTCCAGTGTTATATAAAATAGATTGATAATGTGTGGAGGTAGGAGTCCGACACTCTCTGACTAGGTTCTTTTAGAGGTCCCACATTGGAGGATTTAAAGTTTAATATCAAATTCACTTGATATAATTGTTATTTCATGACATTTTGATTTAGTAGAGTATTACAGCAGCACACTGAAATCATAACAGAGGCATGATGCAGCTATTGCAATATGCAGTTGAATCACCATGCAAACATGGTTCCATTACCACTCCCCGTATTCTCATCATCACACGTGCTGGGTGTGTCAAGTCACCAGAAAGGTGTACAAGGGTTGAAACAGGTCAAGCCCATTACTCTCTTTGAATTTTGTAGGGGTGTCTCAGCCT
>WEIT01031055.1:2080-20781 GCA_013389985.1 Dryoscopus gambensis
ACTGTAGTGACAGGACAAGGAGTAAGGGGTACAAACTGAAAGAGGGGCAATTTGGGTTAAATATAAGGAAAAAATTCTTTACTGTCAAGGTGCTGAGACATTGGAACAGGTTGCCCAGGGAGATTGACCAAGCCCCGGAAGTGTTCAAGGCCAGGTTAAATAAGGCCTTGAGCCACCTGGCCTAGTAGCAGGTGTCCCTGCCCATGGCAGGGGTTTGGGACTAGATGATCTTTAAGGTTCCTGCTGATCCTTAACATTCTACGATTCTATGAGTTCTATGGATATTATGAAAATGAATATATTATTCTAGCCATTTGGAGGATGCTTCCTTTCCTTCTTCAAGCCTTTTTTTCCAGTTCTCCTTATAATTAATTCTCCCTACCAAGCTCCAAATCAGCTACATCCTGGGGTCTTCTCACCAGACCAACTCCTGTATACACTGTGGTCTTCTGCATTTGTCCCCCGCAAAAATCCTCCATTGATTTTACTCCTGGACTAGGTCTGACCTCCAGCTCTCTTCTGGCTCACCTGCACCCCCTGAACCCCTGCTCCTTGCTGCCCTTTCCCCGTGATGAGCACAGAGCAGCCAGGAGAAGGGTGGAGAGCAGTTTTCTTGATCTCTAATTGCATATAAGTATTACCAGCATGTTACACAAATTATCACAAAACCTGTAACAATTTTGTTCCTCCACTCAGTCCCAGTGATGCCTCACCTGGAGTCTGTGTCCAGTTCTGGGCTCCTCAGCACAACAGAGACATGGAACTGGAGCAAGTCCTCTGTAGGATGACAAAGATCATCAAGGGACCAGAGCATCTGTCTTATGAGGAAAGGCTGAGGAAGCTGGGCCCGTTCAGCCTCAGGAAGAGACAGCTGAGAGGGAACCTCATCAGTGTCTGTCAGTATCTGAAGGGAGAGGTCAGAGGATGGACCAGGCTCTGGTCGGTGGTGCCAAGCAACAAACTGGCAAGAGACAATGTGCAGTAAGTGGTGCACAGGAAATTCCACCTGAACATGAGGAACATGAGGAGGAACTTCTTTACTGAGTGGGTGACAGCCACTGGAAAATGTTGTTAGGGTGGAGGTTGTGCAGTCTTCCTCACTGGAGATATCTAAGGGCCATCTGGATGCAATCCTGTGCTGTGTGCTCTGGGATGGCCCTGCTTGAGCAGGGAGATTGGACCAGCTGACCCACTGTGGGCCCTTCCAACTTGACCCATTTTGTGATTCTGTGAATATTATATTTGATAAGATGAGAATCTTATTATTTGCTTTTGTGCCAATAAGTATTCTATTGATAACAGAATAATCTGAACCACATGCACCAGGAAGAAAATTAAATTAATCCCAGATGTACTAAATTTCTAAATATCTTCTGAGGTTCAACATATGAGTTTTGAAGCTCCTAGTTTTGGAAATACTGGATGCGTATGGCTGATAAGAAACAATTTCTTTTTGGTGTAACATGTTTTCACTGGAAACATTCTTTCATCTAAACCAAAATATTTTATACAAAAAGGTAATTTTCATATAGTTTCTTGAACATTATTGAACATTTTGTGTTAACATTTTCAAACTCAAACATTTCATAAACCAGAACACTCTGCTAGAAGTCCACAAGTCTATGCATAATCACATTGACAAGCACTCATTTCATGTGGGAGAACCATGACTGATTAAGTGGCTGAGCTATATTATACCAAAACTACTTTTCCCCACAGCATTTCATTTGAAAAGATAACTTTTCAAGTCTTCCTTATGAATCATGAATCCACTTGGGAAGAAAAAAAAAAAAGCTTTCCATTTACTGGTGTTTTCACAATGTGCATATAACTTTGGTGTAGGAAAAAATGAAACAAGCAGACCCCTGAATTTCTCAGAGTTTAACAAAGAATGGGTAATTTTGGAAGGAACCACAGTGGGTCACCTGATCCAGCTTCCCTGCTCAAGCAGGGCCATCCTAGAGCACACAGCACAGGATTGCATCCAGGTGGTCCTGGAACATCTCCAGTGAGGGAGACTGCAAATCCTCTCTGGGCAACCTGTTCCAGTGTGTGGTCACCCACACAGTAATGAAGTTCTTCCTCATGTTCAGGTGGAACTTCCTGTGCGTCAGTTTCTGCCCTAATTTCTAATACTAAAGTCAGAAGTAAGGGATTTTGAGTATTTTCTAATAGTCAAGTGCAAACCAATTCTTCCTCTCCCCTACCCTTTATATAAGACATGCTTAAAGAAGAAGTACCAGGGGCCAAAAGAAAAACATTAACAAGGACACGAGGGTGAGGTGGATGAACAAAGTTTCATGTCCTGGTATTACTTAGGTTTGGCGCACATCTTTCAGTAATGGAATTACTTACTCAGTCAAAGATTTAAGAGCTTATGTTTTTGGGGGGTTTTTTTAATGGGGAAAAAACACCACAGAGACTGAAAATATCCCATTATGAGCACAGTAATGAACCAAATCTGCAATTAAGATTGAGATAATAAGAAATTTGGAAGAAAGGCAGAACAGTAACATTGATTTGAAATTTCCTATTTAGTAGATAGCTTTCAAACTGGGAAAATTTGTCTTGAAAATTTTCCTCAAATTCCAAACATAGCTTTCTTTCATCTGAAGATTAAGGTGATACTTTGTGACTGCATTTTTAAAAGTCTAGAGACAGTTTTTTAAAAGAGGGCACAACTCATTCTCTGCTGTCATTTCTATTTTCTGTCTCTTGAGCTCTGTATCTTTGTCCTTAAGAAAACAGCATCATTAGATATAAGTTCTGATGTAACTTTTATTGAGGTGACGCTAAAGTGTCCTAAAGGAGAGAAATCTCTATGTTCTAGCCAAATATGAGAACGAAGCATAGCAATCTTTATAATGCACATCTCTTTGTTACAACACATGGAATCAAAGCAGGCTCAGATAAATAAATTAGCTGAGATTTATGTTAGCAAATACAGCTTATGCAATCATCTGAAGTTTTGCACAGCAGGAATATGTTAACTCTGCCATTCTTGTACGTGTGGCAGTGAGAGAGAGCTAAGAGCACATGGAAAAGGGGGGCAACCAGTCTTTTCCAAATGTCTGGCCCTTGAGTGTTAGGCAGCAGCTTAACTTTCTGAACCTTTTTTTTTGTTAGATAAAGTCATTGAACTGGCAAGCCAGAAAAGAGCAAGAAATAACAATGAGAGAATCTGAGAGACGGTATGAATTTAGCGACTGGGAGTCATTCTGCAAGTTTTTCTTTTGTACTTGCAGACATACATAGTATATGGATAAAAAAACAACCTTAGTGTAAGGGAGAAAGATGACATTTGAACCAAGAGCAGCTATGGTGTTTTTTCTTCTCTTCAAGCCAGTGCAGTTTCACCCCCAGCTCCCATTCCTGGAAGCCCAGGTTCATCTTGGAATAGTGAAAAATTACTGAAGATTGCTTTCTCTGTGACCCAGGTTGTGGTGTTACCTAGTTGTTAGACTTCCCAACAGAGAAACAAGCGTGCTCAAAATGAGGCTCCAAAGACTTGTGGGATGAAAAAGGGCAATGATGAAGTGCCGTCTTAGATGTATGGGAACAGAGTGCGACATGATGTTCCAGTCCAGCTCATCTCTGATTTTTAAGTTTAATGAGTATATCAGGTAGGAAAGTTGGGCAGGAGCAAAGAGGAGAAGGACAAGAGAAAAACTTCACAGCTGTGACTGAACATATCCAGGCTAGTTGTGAATGAGGCATCTGCTACCATAGCAGTGAATCTATGGCAAGGTGAAGTTTAACACACTCCAAATCCAACAATTTGCTTGCATTTTTTGNAGTTCAAATACACTTACACAAAAAAAGAAAAATCAGGAATATGAGGAAAAAATATCAGGATTTATTTGTCTCTGCTACAGCTTCTTCCAGTTTTAGTCTCTGACTAGTTTTCTGAAATTCCTTTAAGGCTGTATCTCAGATGGCAGGGAGTGTGTGAGGAGCAGGAAGCGCTACACTAATGCTTTCATAGTATGATCCTGTTTTCATGCTTTGATCTTAAAGATCACAGGTGATAGTGGCTGATCCTCTTCTGCTCTATCCCATTCAAACATCAATCTTCAGACAGCACAACAATCTCTGTCCAAATTTGCCTGTATTCATCTGGTGCCATCAGTCATAATCCTGTGAAGGTATTCATAGAGAAATTGGACTTCCAAAGTTTTTCTTGTACTTGCTGTTCCCCAGCTCTGCATTTCAGACATGAATATTTTCTGGAATAGTGCGATCTCATGTTTTTTCTCCTTTTTTCTTCTTAAATGTTTTTGTCTTGGAGTTATACACTAGATTTAAAAATTGGCTTTAATTTACTAGAACATCTTGTTAACTTGCATTACTATCAGAATCTTTCATCTCTAAAGCAGATTGCTTCATCAAAACTGTTTATCAGTTGAATTTCAAAGACACTTAAGTTAAATCAGGGTGACAACTTAGAATTCCTTCAGGCCCACAGAAAACATAATAATATTGCTCTTCTTTCTAATTTTGTGTTCAAAACTTTTTGTTCTACTTAATAGAGCAGCTGAAGAGAAGTAATCAGAAAAACATAGTTCCTATAGCAGAGCCAAAAGGAATGTAACAAGCTGTTCTTAAGACTGAAAACAGTTGTTATAGCCAGGGTGGACTTTCAACACATGTATGTCAACATTTGTACAGAAAGGGGTAAAAACAAAATTGTTAGATCAATAGGAAGATTGCTTACACATTCAGCTGGGGGTGATATATGTAAGTAAAGACTAGTAGCCCAGATCTATGGTAAATAACAATTTAAAAGGTCAGAGTTTCTGAAATAAGGACTACAATGTACATCTCTCTAAACAATAAAATCCACCCATGCTTAATTGCTGTACAGGCAGACCATAATAAATGCAAAACACATCTTCATATTAATTGGGATGGAAGAAGTGCACACCCAGATTTTAGAGGCAAAGTCTTCCAGTATCTCATGTACTGTACTTCCAGTCCTATAATACCTATTTTACTCCATGTGTTTTCTGCTTTATTTTATATACTCGGGTTTCCAAGGGGTTAATTAAAACATTAATAGAGACAACATGATAGTTTGATATATAGTTTAATGGCTTTGTAGAACAGAAAATAGAACTTTAAATTCTGGTATCTTGGTGGATGACTGAATATGACCCAGCCATGTGCTTTCACAGCCCAGAGAGCCAAACGTGTCCTGGGCTGCACCCAGAGCCCCGTGGGCAGCAGGGGAGGAAGGGGATTCTGCCCCTCTGCTCCACTCTGGTGAGACCCACCTGGAGCCCTGCATCCAGCTCTGGGGTCCCAGCACAGCAAGGACAGGGACCTGCTGGAGCGAATCTAGAGGAGGGCCATGATCAGAGAGGGCTGGAGAACCTCTCCTACAAGGACAGGCTGAGGGAGTTGAGGCTGTTCAGCCTGGAGAAGAGAAGGCTCCAGGGAGACCTTATAGTACCTTCCAGGACCCAAAGGGAGCTTCAGAAATGATAGGAAAGGCTCTCTCTGGAAATGTAGCGATGGGATGAGAAGTAGCCATTTCAGATAGAAAGATAGCAGATTTAGATTTTATTTTAGAAGGAAATTATGTATTGTGAGGGTGGTGAGGCATGGGAACAGGTTGCCTGGAGAATTTGTGGATGCCTCATCACTTCAAGTGTTCAAGGCCAGGCTGGATTGTGGCCCTGAGTAGCCTGATCTAGTGGAAGGTGTCCCTGCCCATGGAAGGGAGGTTGGAAGGAGACGATCTTTAAGGTCTCTTCCAGCCCAAACCATTCTGTGATTCTGTGATGAACGTCTGATAAAATGAGATTAAAGGGGTTTTTGGCACAATTGTTTGTGTGAGAACTGCAAATTACTTATTTACTACAAATTGTGCTGAAGAAGATTGAAAATTCTTATTGTGAATTCATTGTGCCAGAAGAAAAAATGGATATACTTATGTTAAAGCTTCAAGTCAGCTTCTTATGTTTTAAAGATCCATGATTCCAGCTCCAAAAACTCCCATTTACATTCTATACATTAAGAAGATTCAATTTTCATGACAGTCTTGAGGAGTGCAGTAATGCACTGCATTTTTATAGATGGAGATAAAATAGAAAATATATGTCATGATATGTCATTATTACATAACCTCTCAAAAAAAACCAAAAAGGCAGTAAGAGGTAGTTTTAGGGAAATATCAGCTCAAGTTTTGAAACAGAATACTGGAATAAATTACAAGAGGTAATCCCATCTTTCCTCTGAACCTTTGTTTTGGTGCAACTAAATTCTGAATTTTCTATGCACATGTGATCTGCCTCTCCATTCCCTGAATGAAGTTGTGTTCATTAAGAGGAGATGCTTTTTCATGAAAGATCATTCCTTGTCTCCCAATATGATACTGAAAGCAGTGTCTGGAGATGTTGCACATAAAGTTTCAACAAAGAGGCATAGTACCTGTGATAAATTGTTTTATTGTCTAATGACAAACATTAAGTAATATGATCCTGCTCACCCTTCAGTGAAAAATGTTGATAAGAAGCTGAAGAACACACCAGCATGTGCTTTGCAACACATGTCAGAAGATATTTTATCATGCAGGTACATGTTCAAGAGTCTAAGCCCTGACACTTGCAGAGGGGATAATGAGTTCCCATATCTTTTGGACTGTGTCAGAGGAAACAGGGCTGGGTGAGATGGAGCAAGAGTGTTCCAACAGCTTTCTACAGCTGTTTTCATGCCACCACCCCTTGATCTGAATGCTGCTAAAATGGATCAAGGTTCTCTATACCTAATTCACTGTCACTGGTATTGCTGCCTTTCTTAATCCTACAAGACAAAGAAAATGAAAGTAAGAAATATTGAGCAAAACTCCCTCAGAGAGCAGACATGACTTTATGAGGCTGAGAACTGATATCCAGCAGTATAACTTCCAGTTACCACCAGAAATTAACAATAAAAATTTCTGAAAAAGCTACCTAGTTCTATTTCTGCCTTGAGAAACCCTCATATTTATTTTCCCTGAAATTTATCTCCTTTCAGTTAAGGACAAGCTTGAGTTTCACACTGTTTTCTACAGCAAACAAAATTTTTGTACAGTCATATATGCCAAGCTTTGCAAGTGAAAAAACATTAGTATTTATCTAGTCCTACCTGAAACTACAAGGAAGATTTTTTTTTGTAGATTTTGTTTTCGTCACAAACATTACAAGTCTGTCTGCAACTCAGACATTGCTATTTATTAGTACAGTATGTTCTCTGCTTCTACTACTGTGTCAGAGGTATACGGCATTGACTTGGTGCCTTAAGCAAACAAAAGAGTAAAAGAATAATCACATAGTCGATAAAAAGATTTTCAGTTAGAGTAGACTTTGACTTTTGTAATTCTTTGCAACTAGTTCAATTAAGGTTATCTTGTTTGTGCAAAGTGAGAACTTCTTGTGATGAGGCTTCAAACCCAGCCTGTTCATTGACAGAGTGGATCTCATTAGCAATTTAATGTTATTGAAATTATGAAAACCTTCGATGTTACACTAGAATGCTATTCAATATTAAATTTCTTCACAAACTTATCTCTTGGCATTCAAAGGAGTACAAACTTAAAGTAGGCTAAAAGAATCACTTTTATCATGGCCACCATTTACTTACATGAAAGCTCCTGTAATAGCTCATCCCCATTAAAATAAACATGAAAATAAACTCACAGAGATCTGCAGCTGCAAAGACATCCTTTCCATATCAGCTGACCTTTATGAACTTGAGGTATATCCAAGTTTCCTCTAATCAGTGCCAAATCCTCCTCTTGTTTCAGAATCACTACTAGCCTGAGATATCTTTGTGCTGAAACATCATGAAAAAACTTTGGGTGCCTTCGCTCAGGTAATCAATACTACTTCACTACAGGCCTGACAAAAGCAATTTTTTTTGTAAAATAACAACTTAATCAAGGCTTGTGTCCTCCAGGTGGAGTCAGTCAAGAAACCGGAACTGACATATCTTTCTGCTCTGAAATGCTGAGNNNNAAAAAAAAAAAAAGTGATAAAAAAATCCTTTGGAGGGTTCCTCATTCTTACTGGTGGAGACAGAGAACAGGTATTTTCATCAGGCAGAAGAGAGATCAGAAAAGCCTGAGAGATGCTTTAGACAGCATGGCTAGCCAAACCAAGATCAAGAGGAAGACATACCCAAAGACAAACACCTGGACAGGTATGAGGGGCGTCAAGTCTGTGAAACAAATAGGTTTTAGCGAGCAGATGACAGGAACAGAGGAAGCAACCGAGTACAACAGCAGTGAAGGAAAAGGGTCAGGGAGCAGGAATGAGAAAACCAAGGCAGCAGCAGGGTCAAGACGGAAGTGGGGGTGATCAAAGGACTAACAGAGACAGAGGAGTGGACGTCAGGCACTCCAGGACATGAAACGTGCCTACATCCAAGGCCACACTGAGGAGGAAAAAAGAAGTTGTACAATCCCAACATATACCTTGTATTTACAACAAGTCACTGGGGANAGCCTCCTGGGACAAATGCAGATCTCACATCCTCAGCAAACACAGGAGAGGCTTCCAGTAACTAGAGGACTGGTTGCAAATCACATTGTAGTCTTATAACATGAGCAGAAGTTCAGTTTGTCCCCTCTACTTTCCCATGACCATTAACTGGCAAAGAGATCCAGCATTTAAAGCATACGCTATGAAGAACCTGGGTCTCCGAGGATAGCTTTATTCCAAGGATGGATTTAACCATGGTGGTCATGAGGAGGGCTGAACAGTCACAGATGTAAAAAATGATTTCTAATTTTTTTTTTTTAAAAAAAAGTGACACCGAAGAAAACCACCCCCCAAAAATCCCTGGACATTAAAAAATGTTATACATTGTACCCGGAACTACACAGGGTTCCAGAAGGTTTTCCAGCTAATTTTATGCAACTCTGTACCACAAGAGACACTTACTATTGATATATTGCAATATTAATGATTTTTTCCTTTAACTGCTGTTTTCGTAATCCCTTATGGTTCAGAGTTGCAGAAATTTATATGAAAAAACTAAGGAAAACAGAAAATGAGACCAAAAAAATCTACAGACAGGGGAAAATCCTCTTTGCAGTTTCAGGTAGGACTAAATAATTCTATGCAACAGAAAAATTCTTGATGATGTCCTTAGTGTAGTGAGATTCTGATGTGATGATTCATTAGGAATACAGGGATGAAAGACCATTCTCTGAAGAAATACCTGGGCTTACTCATTTACAGATACCAATTAAGATCTGGGATGTCAGCCTCTTGTACCACCATCTAAAATACTCTTTGAAAAAGGATGGCAGAAAGAACTGTCAAGGGATCTTTCAGACTAGACCACAGGTCTATACCTGATGCAAAAATACATTGGTGTTTACGGAAATGGGTAGATTTCCCAGCACCCAAACTGGTGCTCAGTGTTGCACTGTAAGTGAACTGATATATAGACATACATTTTTAAGATGCAAATTCTATTCTTGGCTAGACTTTGAAAATCATGAAAATTATTTTAAAATATTTATACAAGCTTGATACTTTAGTTGTGGAGGCAATATTTCTTAAAAATTAGATTTTATTATTTAATAACTAAAGAGTATGAAATATTTCAGAAGTTCACATAGTTCCCTGTTCAACTGACTGTTCAGAGTGTTTCTGAAGTTTCTCACTAAGTATTTATACACTCTACCCTGTTTGTACAATCTGATTCTCCAGAGCACATGGCCTACACATGCTTATTTCACATCTTCATCCCAGTTCTTGTAGAGAACACCCTGCCCGGTATTACTGACATACACAAAATCATTTCAGATTATGATAGTCTAAAAATAGACCATATTTCAACCTTTCAATTCTTAGAGCAGGCTTGAAAAGCGAGGTAGATGCAGACTTTTTAAAAGGGCATGCAGTGACAGGACAAGGGGTAAAGGTTTTAAAGTAAAAGAGGGCAGTTTCAGGCTAGGTATAAGGAAGAATATTTTTACAATCAGGATGGTAAAATACTGGAAGAGGTTGCCCAGAGAGGTGGTGGATGATTCATCCCTGAAAACATTCAAGGCCGTGTTAGACAGGGCTCTGAGCAGTCTGGTCTGGTTGAAGATGTCTGGGAGGTTGCCAGGGAGGTTGGACTAGAGAACCTTTACAGGTCCTTTCCAATCCAAACCATATAATTCTATGATTCTATAATTCATTAACAACAGTTTTATCAAAAAATAGAGATAAGTACATGGTTGTTGAACACCATAGAGATACTAGAGATATCTGAATGAGATGAAAACAGCCTAAGAAAATAACGGAGCTTTGCTCCTAAGCATATTGCCCACAGTACATGCACTGCATTGTGAGACGAAGCTGTACCTGAACATTTGAGTTAGTTTTAGATTCAGGCATTTTAAATAACTGTATGAGGGAATTCTAAATTTTTTCCAAATATTTACCTGTGGAGCTATCTAACACTAACATAAACAAAGCTACACAAATTTTTGTACGTCAAGTAGAGGTGTTATGTAGAAGTAACCTGTGGATCCTGGTCGATGGCAAGTTGGATTTGAGCCAGCAGTGCCCTGGCAGCCAGGAGGGCCAAGCTTGTCCTGGGGGCATCAGGCACAGCATCACCAGCCGGGCAAGGGAGGGGATATTCCTGCTCTGCTCTGCACTGGGGCAGCCTCACCTCGAGTGCTGGGGGCAGTTTTGGGTGCCAAGAAAAAAGACATTTAACTATTAGAGTGCCCAAAGGAGGGTCGCAAAGAGGATGAAGGGCCTTGAGGGAGAGCCATATGAGAAGACACTAAAGTCACTTGGTCTGTTCAGCCTGGAGGAGACTGAGAGGAGACCTCATTGCAGTTACAACTTCCTCGAGAGGGGAAGAGGAGCGACAGGCACTGATCTCTTCCCTGTGGTGACCAGTGATAGGACCTGAAGGAATGGTCTGAAGTTGTGTCAGGGAAAGTTTAGGTTGGATATCAGGAAAAGGTTTTTCATGCAGAGGGTAGCTGGGTACTGGAACAGGCTCCTCAAGGAAGTGGTCACAGCACCAGCCTGACAGAGTTCAAAAAGTGTTTGGACAGTGCTCTGGGACACATGGTGTGGCTCTTGGGGGGTGCTGGGCAGGATCAGGAGCTGGACTCGATGATCCTTGTGGGTCCCTTCCAACTGAAGATATTCTATGATTTTATGATTCTAATTCCGGCCTATTAAAATCAATGAAATTTTTTTGCAGGAATAATAAAGGAAATTCCACCATTCCCATGGCAAGGGCCTAAACTGACCAGAAGTCATTAATCTGGTTTGTAGACTATCTGACCTGACATGTCCCTTTAGATAGTACTTGAACAGCCAGCAGAAAGTTAGGAAGGTCCAGAATTTATTAAGAATTACTGAAAAAAGAAACCAAATTTCACACGTACTATATAGCAACACAAACATATGGTTGAAGAAAAAATTGCAAAATTATCAGGCAAATTAAAGTAACAGCAGAAGAACTTGAAAAATAATAAAATCTGTATTATGAACAAACTCTTTTTAAAGTGGCTTGACAGAATTCCTCAAATAAAATGTCCTTCACAGTTAGTATAGTTGAGGGATATTATTAACACACGGTGTATATGCAAGTCCATGAATATTCCAAAAGATCAGTGAAAATTGCCGGCTAGAGAATAATACAGATCTTGTTCTTCCCATTTGAAAGCATGGCTATAATCAGAGCAGTATTCCAGATTTTTATGAGGCCAAGTCTGAAGTTTTTCCTGTAGGTAATAAATACACTTGTAAATAAAACTTTTTGGATAATTTGAAGGCAGCAAGGCTCACAAAACCAATGGAAAACCAGAAATAATCCGTCTCCCAGGAACTACAGAAGTATAAATGTGCATTTCAAAAGATTAAGTCTAATGTGTCTCTCAGTTTCAGACTGAGCCAGCACCCTGAAAGCAACTAACCTTCCAAGAACACTAAAGCACACATTTAGAAATGCTCAGAAAGGCACAAATTTGCCATTCTAGGAACAGAGGCCTCGAAACTCAGTTTTGTGCATCTTGATTCATCCACCCTGTGGCACTGAGATCTGTGCAGATGAAGTGATAGACAAAATGATACTTTGACAACAGAGCTGCAGAGGTGAGAAGAGAACCGTGAATCCCTCTGGAAAGAAACACCTGCGATGTCCCACCGAACTTGCAGAATCAGTTCCCCTGTGTGCTGGGCCTGCAACAGAAAAAAATCTCCTGTTGGCATTCAGTTGAAAAGAAAAATTATCTAAAGTATGAATCACCATTCATTTGTACCTGTGATATAATTATATGACGCGACCTTTGTCAGTCCGTTGTTCAAGAACTTCAACTATATAGACCTCCTCTTCCTTTTAGAAGTGGATTTCTCAATGACCTTTCAGAAAGATGGGATTGTAGTATGGAGATTCCTCATAAATTTATCCTGAGTAACAGTAATTGGTGAAAAAGAAATAGTTCATTGACTTTACATAAAGCAAGACCCATCACATTTATTCATTTGATGTATTTGATTAAATTTATGTACCAGAAAAAAAGCCCTGGAGAAATAAAATAGTTAACTCCTTGTATTTGCTGATATAATTTTTAATTTAAATAGCATTTCTTTCTTCTCGTGAAGATTTTCAACTTATTCATCTATAATTTATGCCAATACTTTTGTCTTATAATTGGTATTCCTTTTGTTCTCTAGTGCATAATGAGAGATTTCCAACAGACTGTAGGAACAGGCAACCTAAAAAAACCCCCGCAATTTATTTCTAGGAATGAACCTAGCTATGAACCGGTCATTACAAAAACCTTTATATTACTTGACATATCTCCTTATTTGCAAAGGAAGGAGAGCAGTGTAGAACAGTCAGGAAATACAGCTCCTACTGGCATGAAATGGGGCAATTAGACAGAGACACTTTTCTTACTGATTCTCCAGCAAAAGCAAGACAAGCATTTTTACACCTGAACCAAAAAGTTTTCTACGTGTTTTGTGAAGAAATATCATCTTCTCATTCCAGCCACTAGCCTTCATGAAATAGTTAGGTACTGTTAGCAGCTACTTCTTAACATCCTTTAAACTTTTACTACTAGTCTACACCATTTGTTTTGAAACACACAAGCTCTAAAACTGGGATTGTAAGCATCAAGCTATTGAAGTGTAGGCGCTAACAGGAAAATGAATTATCATCACCAAAACTCAAAATGGCCCCCTTTATACAATGTGCTACTCTACAAAGAGTGCTGATATTGAAGTCTAGGGAACCTGTTGCCCTTTGAGAGCTAATGTTTTCCTGAAAAGTTACAGTTACAGTTAAAATCATGGTGTTGACAATTATATCATTATTTCATCTCTGTCAAAATACTTTGCAGTGAAATCCTGGAAATAATAGACACATGCTTCACACAAATCTCTCAACGACACTTCTTTGTCCTAGGAAACTAGTTAGAAGGGTATCAGGATCTTCTTCACAAGTTATTCCATGTTATACATATTATAGCAATTTGAACAAAAAAGCCAGAAAACAACAATAACAAACCCCCCCAGTAAAACACTTCAAACACACTTCTCATAAAACAGATCTCTATAAAGCAATCCATGGAAAAATAATCAGGAGAACTATTCAATCATCTAAAGTAATGGAATAATTTGTATTCCTGAGCAAATGAAAAAAAGGGTAGAGGGAGAAGTGCATTATTTAAGTGCAGAGAAATTGAAATCCAGAGGTTTCACAATGCCATCATCCTGGAGCTGGAGTGTTAGTCATATAATAAATTACATGAAGCTCCTTGAAAGCTGGTCAACATATATTATAATATTAATACATATATTAAGTTAAATTTCTAAACTGTCTGCTGCAGTATTAACTATGTATTCTCAGGGCTTAAAACCAGAGGATCTTTGGAGGCAAGTATCTGAATTAATTTGAATTCCATAAATCTTGCTTGACTTAACAGGATGGCCATTTCTGTCTCAGCAGAGGTTTTATCTTATTCAAAGAAAGGAAGAGTGATTCATTAACTTCATCATGCTTTGTGTCAGGCTACGTGAAAGCAATGACCCCCTGAAGGCAAATCTGTTTTATTTTCCTGAGATGGAAAGAGCAAGAGCTGGGAAGCTCAATAACCTATATGCAGCATGGGATACTAGGCAAAAGGCCTGCTGGTAAAATTTCCCTATCTGATGTGGGCAAGCGAAAAATAACTTTAAAAGTGGCATTCCAGAAATGAAGAAATCTTGTCCTCAGGCAAGTGGGCAGAAATTTTTTTCCATGGTATTCAAGAAGGCAGCAGCATTATGTCCTCACCTTACTTCCATTTACTGTCACCAGTCTATCATTGTATTTATGGTATGAATCACTTCTGCTGTTGCTTTGTTGGCAGCAGAAATCTCTGTTAGCACTGTTGAGGCTGTACATACTAGCACTTGGTCTGTTTCAACTAGCAACAGAGAGAAGGAAAAATTATTCTTAGAGAAAAGTGACCTTACAAAGTACTGTACTCCTTTCTATGTCTGTTTTCTTTATTTCTGTACACCCACAGAACAAAACTTAAAAACAAAACAGGTGGGCAGACCTGATATCCCAGTGGCAAAGAGGCGTCCCCTTTTTGACCTTTTGCACAGCGTGCTCAGATATCATTCCCAGCTGGGACGATTTCAGTGTCTGTGTCTCAGCGTACTTGAAAGCGTCCCTGTGACAGTATTCTCTGTGCTCTGTGTGTAAGCCCCACCAGGAACAGAATTCTTGATTAGCTGATCTCTCCGGTGAGCTCAAACTAGCAAACAAAATAGGTTTTCAGGGGTTTTTTGTTTCTTCCTCATTAAGCCTCAGAATTTGTTTCTTTTCAGATATATACCCTATGGCAGAAAACAAAGCAAATCAGATTTCAGCAGGAGGAAGCACACAACACAACTTTGGCAATTACAATTGAGTGGGTTAGGATTTGTTGCTAGTGTATGGCTTAATTAAATAGAACCCAATTTTAAAAGGTTACCCTGTGTGCAGCTGTTAATATGTAAGCACTCAGTACTGAAGGTGGAGAAAAACTTCAAGACAACTCCTTCATTTAAACAACAACAAAAAAAGCACCTAAAGATAAAATTGGAATTGATTCTTTTTAATTGTAGTTTTATTAGTTAGAACCAGGTCCTTAGGTAGCAGATTTAAAGTCTATAGGCAGAAAAGTGCACTGCGAAGTCAACAAACTCTTAGAGCCATATTCAACAGCAGAAGGAAACAGAATAAGACAGAAAATATTTTTACACAACAAGTAAAAGCTGAGCCTGCCAAAGATGACTACAGTTGCAGCTATGTTACTGCCAACAGTGCATATGTTTCATATGGGCAGCTGAATGCTTTCTATTCAGCGTGTAAGAATCCTGTTCTCCTGGCCTATATTAACTGCAAATGCTCTAAAATTTTCTGAAACAGAGCCATACAGAAACATCTCACATATAATTACTCCCTGCTCTGTAAAACTTCTGAAGATGTCTTTACACATGTATATATGGGCTATTGTTCTTAGTATTCCCATGAAAAGATAACTGTCTTCACTTCAAATTCAGAGAAAACAGCCAAAACCCAGTAATTCCAAATATGACTAAATTGCATCCTAAATGGGCTTCTTGGCAAGCCTAGAGAGTCCAGATGAGGTATATTGTGAGAATATGTTAGGTCTCCCTGCTGGTCTCCATGCCCAGATTTTCTCCTTAGAAACCGTGTCCGTATATGTGCGTGTGTGGATGGAAAAGAGCACAGATTTTGTCCTACAGGGAATCAACGTGCTCAGGGCAAGTGTCCAGATCTGGAAACTGGGAAGGTTTCCCAGATGCCAAAGTACAGACATAGACACTGAGAGACAGGGTCTGGCTCCTCAGTTCTCTGGTTTTCATAATCCAGTTGTCCAAAAGGGTCTGAAAACTGGCCTAAAAATCTTCACTGTCCTCTGGTTTTTGATAAAACCTGTCTCCATGAAAGAAAGAAGAATTGTGAATTCTAACATGAAAAGCTTCAGGTCCTGGCTCTCAGGTCCTTGTGAATTAGTTTTTTCAGAAATCAAAATGAGGACCCAAATAAGACGGAGGAGTCTTGATTAAGACAAAGGAGAAAACATCCACCACTAAAGCAAAGCACATGAGAAAACACATTTCTAAGGAAATGCTGTGGTACAGCTGTTGAACAGCATCCCGTAAGCAGAACAAACAATATGATCCCCTAGCCATTCCTTCTGTAGGCTTAGGAGAGAGCAATCAAAATTTAAAATACATGGAAGAGAGATAGCTACACCCAAATATGCCATCAAGACATGGAAAACCCATATATTTGCAACCAATACAGTGGCTATAGACAGTACATTGTTTCCTCATGTCCAATGAATTTGTGACCTGTGTAGTCTATGGAAAGATTTCTAGTCTTATAAATCACCATTTCTGAATTTCAGAGGCTTCTCCAGGCACTTTTCACAACAAATATTAAATCACTCCAAAATTCAAATGCAGTGGTTTTACATCAAATAGGCAACAGGGTGTCCAAGTAATATATAAAAATAAACACTTTCACATCTCACTGAAACTCGAGATAGCATTTTTTTAAGAGGTCTTTCACACAAGACATTGATGAACATACTTTGCTTGCTGTCTAGATCAGTCAGCAAAACAATAAATGAAAGTGATGTAGTAGTATAACACAATATTCTCCCATTTTCTTCACAGAAAATATTCAAATAAATAATTAGGTCAGACTAATTTGGAGTGACACTGATCTAATCCCTCCATCAAAGCTGCACTTTTCTTTCCATACTTCTGACCATCAGAAGACAGTTAATGTGGCTGATAGAAATCTTACATGTTGATCTCCTTCAGGCTACTAGTAACTTCATCTACTTCAGTGTCAGTTGCCAAGGGAACCAACAAATTGAGTCAGTGATAAACAGGGTAATCAATTTTAGTTATTTCCTCTGCCTTTCTCTACTAAGCCAATATGTCCTTTTATCTCATTAAGCTGATCCAGCACAGGTTTGGTCTCTTGTTCACTTAATACAGCTCTTACAAAAAACAATCTCTCTGCTGCATCACAGCAGTAGAGCTTGACAGCTGGGTGAACTGAAAACCAGCCATATTCACAAACTGCAAATCTTGTAAATGTGGCGCAGCTCTTAGTAACTGACTTAAGAAATGTCCAGCCCTTGAAAGGCAAATACATAGTGTGGACATATCCACTGGAATTAATTTGTTCTTCACTTTTTTAATCCACAGCTATATAGAGCTGGCTGAACAAAGAAGAAACAAACCAGAAGGAAGCAAATTGTGGGCTCCTACTTAGACACACATTAAGTAAAGACACCTAAGAAGAGCTTGATGGAGTGGAATAACAACGAGATATAAATCTAGAAAAACATGTTGGAGCAAATTTTTAGTGGAAAAAGTCTTGCTATTATAGTCTTAGCATAGACAGATAATGTGGTTACCATTCAAAGTTCCTAAACCATTGTCTGAATATCTTTGGATGTTTTCATCCCCCTCTTCTGCTGACAAAGTCTGTAGGACTGTTTGGAAGGACTGTTTGGAAACTGCTGCCAATGAAAAAGGTTGTTTCTGTTTTGTTCATAAAAGCTAGACTTAAAGGTGGCACAGAATCGGTAACTACAGCCCTTCCCTGGCTTCCATATCTTCCCAAAAGGTTTTTGAATCAGATTTAAATTCCATTGAAAATTTCTTGGAATATCCTTTTGATAGGCATAATTAGTATTTGGAGTGACTAGGAAAAAATAAGAATCCTTCCAAAAGTATCCACTCAGGCCTATGTCTAAATACTGATACACACCAATTCTATTTTTATAATGCTATCAGATATTTATTGTATTTTTATGGCATACACAGAAATATCCCAGATAAAGAGATAATACACTTTCAGAAATGTTCATTTAAAAGTTGCCTGGGATAAATACGTAGTTAAAAGATTTTGAATTGGAAGAGCCTACCCTTCTAGTTCTAGTTTCTTAAACTCTACTCTTGCCAAGATGTTACCATAGGGAATGGCTTTGAACAGTCCTGAGGCCTGATCTCTCTGCAGTATCTCTGCCAACCTTCATCAGGCTGGAATGTCACACCAGTGAAACCAAAGAGCTGGAAAGCGTTTGGAAATTTGCTCAGAGCCCAAATCACACAATCATGATCTAAGAAAAAAAAAAATCTCCTCAGTGTTTATAATATAGGTAATTCAGAGATTTTTTTAATGGACTATCCTCATATTCAAAGGTCAAAATGTCTGTTGAGATGTCCCATTACCAGATTACCTTTTGAGACATTTTACCTGGCTCTTACCCAAGAAAACAAACAATTGCCAGGAGCCCTGCACACCTCCTGTAGACAACAATTCTACAAGTTCCATAAATATTCTGGTCATTGGTAAGACATTCTACCTGTACTACTACTACTATTAATAATAATAATCACAATAATAGTAGTAGTAGTAGTAGTAGTAGTAATAGTCTTTTATTGTATTTTGTGATAAGCCATGAAAGAAGAGATTACCCTCTATGAAAAGTATAGAACATCTTTGTTGCTGTGACCCCTCCCTATCTCTATGCCGGCTAGAAACGGCGGGAGTCTGGGGGCAACATTCCCCGTGGGTCCATGGAAGGAAGAGGGGCTGCAGCAGCGTACCGCGGCTTCCACAGAGTCTCTGGGATACACCTTTGCAGGCAGGAGCAAGCCGTA
>WEIT01031055.1:21470-35634 GCA_013389985.1 Dryoscopus gambensis
TGATAGAAATCTTACATGTTGATCTCCTTCAGGCTACTAGTAACTTCATCTACTTCAGTGTCAGTTGCCAAGGGAACCAACAAATTGAGTCAGTGATAAACAGGGTAATCAATTTTAGTTATTTCCTCTGCCTTTCTCTACTAAGCCAATATGTCCTTTTATCTCATTAAGCTGATCCAGCACAGGTTTGGTCTCTTGTTCACTTAATACAGCTCTTACAAAAAACAATCTCTCTGCTGCATCACAGCAGTAGAGCTTGACAGCTGGGTGAACTGAAAACCAGCCATATTCACAAACTGCAAATCTTGTAAATGTGGCGCAGCTCTTAGTAACTGACTTAAGAAATGTCCAGCCCTTGAAAGGCAAATACATAGTGTGGACATATCCACTGGAATTAATTTGTTCTTCACTTTTTTAATCCACAGCTATATAGAGCTGGCTGAACAAAGAAGAAACAAACCAGAAGGAAGCAAATTGTGGGCTCCTACTTAGACACACATTAAGTAAAGACACCTAAGAAGAGCTTGATGGAGTGGAATAACAACGAGATATAAATCTAGAAAAACATGTTGGAGCAAATTTTTAGTGGAAAAAGTCTTGCTATTATAGTCTTAGCATAGACAGATAATGTGGTTACCATTCAAAGTTCCTAAACCATTGTCTGAATATCTTTGGATGTTTTCATCCCCCTCTTCTGCTGACAAAGTCTGTAGGACTGTTTGGAAGGACTGTTTGGAAACTGCTGCCAATGAAAAAGGTTGTTTCTGTTTTGTTCATAAAAGCTAGACTTAAAGGTGGCACAGAATCGGTAACTACAGCCCTTCCCTGGCTTCCATATCTTCCCAAAAGGTTTTTGAATCAGATTTAAATTCCATTGAAAATTTCTTGGAATATCCTTTTGATAGGCATAATTAGTATTTGGAGTGACTAGGAAAAAATAAGAATCCTTCCAAAAGTATCCACTCAGGCCTATGTCTAAATACTGATACACACCAATTCTATTTTTATAATGCTATCAGATATTTATTGTATTTTTATGGCATACACAGAAATATCCCAGATAAAGAGATAATACACTTTCAGAAATGTTCATTTAAAAGTTGCCTGGGATAAATACGTAGTTAAAAGATTTTGAATTGGAAGAGCCTACCCTTCTAGTTCTAGTTTCTTAAACTCTACTCTTGCCAAGATGTTACCATAGGGAATGGCTTTGAACAGTCCTGAGGCCTGATCTCTCTGCAGTATCTCTGCCAACCTTCATCAGGCTGGAATGTCACACCAGTGAAACCAAAGAGCTGGAAAGCGTTTGGAAATTTGCTCAGAGCCCAAATCACACAATCATGATCTAAGAAAAAAAAAAATCTCCTCAGTGTTTATAATATAGGTAATTCAGAGATTTTTTTAATGGACTATCCTCATATTCAAAGGTCAAAATGTCTGTTGAGATGTCCCATTACCAGATTACCTTTTGAGACATTTTACCTGGCTCTTACCCAAGAAAACAAACAATTGCCAGGAGCCCTGCACACCTCCTGTAGACAACAATTNGTAATAGTCTTTTATTGTATTTTGTGATAAGCCATGAAAGAAGAGATTACCCTCTATGAAAAGTATAGAACATCTTTGTTGCTGTGACCCCTCCCTATCTCTATGCCGGCTAGAAACGGCGGGAGTCTGGGGGCAACATTCCCCGTGGGCTTTTATTGTATTTTGTGATAAGCCATGAAAGAAGAGATTACCCTCTATGAAAAGTATAGAACATCTTTGTTGCTGTGACCCCTCCCTATCTCTATGCCGGCTAGAAACGGCGGGAGTCTGGGGGCAACATTCCCCGTGGGTCCATGGAAGGAAGAGGGGCTGCAGCAGCGTACCGCGGCTTCCACAGAGTCTCTGGGATACACCTTTGCAGGCAGGAGCAAGCCGTANGCCCAAGGCTTGAACCAGTGAAAAGCTCACAGGGGAGGGATCAAAGGCCAGGTTACCGCTTAGGAATACACCATACATTTCAGAAGGGGGAAACAGAACAAACCATTCAAAGGAAAATAAATAACCACACATCTTTACTTTTTTAGGCTACCA
The DNA here is from genome assembly GCA_013389985.1 of Dryoscopus gambensis. NCBI lineage: Eukaryota > Metazoa > Chordata > Aves > Passeriformes > Malaconotidae > Dryoscopus > Dryoscopus gambensis. The sequence continues at coordinate 23,550 of WEIT01031055.1, forward strand.
TTTTTTGTGCCGTTTTTATCAGATCTTTAATTTTTAAGAGAGAGGGAAATAATTTGTCATGTTATAGTCTACTTACAGGTCCATTATTAAAGCATCATAACATTTAAAAAGCATGTTTACCATTTAGCACTTCTCTCAGTTGCTTTGTTAATATTTCTTAAATGGCAACAGAACTAGTAACACAAATTAAAGCCATTAAAAAGCAACAGATATTCAAATATAAACCATTGCTTTGGCACTCTATCTAATCTCTTCTTTTGTTGATGGCAGTAAAAGAAGGTAATTTACATATATCCTTTGATTTAGCAATCCAGGTTGAACAGATAAAGGAGAGCTCTGAGGAACAGATAATTAAAATTACAAGTTGTAATAATTGGTAGGTTTGGAGGACAGCCTCAGTAGATGGCCCAGCCTTTTAGTACTCATCAAGTTCTGTTGAACCTTAACAGTAGGAGAAGTACGCAAAATAAATTTAAATATATGACAGATGTGCTGTTAGCACCTTCAAATGCTTTAACATCTCCTTCTGGATTTATTTTATACTGATTCTCTGATAGCACTGAGACACCGTTGCTACTATTGCCTTTTTTCTGCATGGCGAATTGTGTACACTGTAGAGCAATCAACTGATATTCTAAGCACTGAAGAGGGGTTTCCTATCTCCACGGCCTTTGAGGAGCTTTAGCTGCTCAAAGCCCTGGTGATGCCATTTGGAGAGATAGAAATTCAAGACTCATCAGTGATTTCTAAACAGTGCATCACAGAATGTGTTGACCACAAGCACCACATGGCAGTGAGAAATGTTGTACTTTGGTCCCAGAGTGCTCTCTTAATTGTCACCATTCACTGTGCCCTGGCTCAAAATATAGGGAGAATTAAGAGCATCCAACCTTGTTTCTTTTCAGACAATGTCAGTCTGGAAGATATTTTCAGAAAATGTCAATCTCTTCTCTCTTCTCCTTCCACACAAGTTACTCTCACAGGCACTGCCAGTGGCAGGATATCTATAAAGCTTGTGCTTCTTCCCCAAGCAGAACTGGTTCCAGAACTGGGGGCCCAACCAACAAATGCAGGAAGCTTCATGTTCAGAACAATATTTATCTGTGGTTCTGGGCTATAACCTCCCTTTCTGTACGCGTTGCTTTGCAGGTGAGACAGGATGGGAGGGCTGTGAAAGACAATCTGATGAGCATACAGAGGAGCAAAGTCCTCGACATAAGAGGTATCAGCAGCAAATATATGAATGGGAAGAAATGTGACTCATAATCATGACTTTTTTGTTTCAGTCCATTGCAGTTTGATCTCACTCTTTCTTCTGGGTATGATCCTTCTTTTTGTCCCTCTCTCCTCATGTTATCTCTCTTCCTATTTGTATTTGCTTATTCATGAGGAGAAATTGGTCCTTACAGAAACTGTTATCTCATCTGCTCTGTACTTCAGCTAAGGCATATCTGATTAAACGACAGTGCAACAAAGGAAGCCCTAGTTATGTGCTTAAAAGCTTGCAAAGTCCAGTCCATGGTTATGGACTTAGTCCACTGTGGGATAAATGAGTGGCCCCAGGAATGTTTTAGCAAAGATTTGCACCAAAATATATCTGGATCCAGACAAGACTCTTCTTTTAATGTCATTTCAAGGCTGACAAGTCAGTTTATTTGCCTCATCTCCTATGTAGCCAAAACTACACTGATGTATTAAATTTTTTAAAGGCACCTATACCTTCATCATTACCCTCCTTCCTCACCCCCAACTTCCTCTCTTAAATGGCTATTGGTATATAGTTAGACTGAAATAAAGTACTAAAATATTTATCTGTAAGTAACAGAAGTCTTAAAGGCCCCAGATGTGCTTGTCCCTTCTTTACCATGGTTTACATTGAAAATACATTTGTGAGAATGACCACAGTCTTTATAAATTCTGGTTAGACTTTAAATTATTGGTTTCATCTTTTGACCATAAGTAAGCAATTTAAGGTATTCCACTTAATCATTTATGCTGCTGTGACTTTCATATTTTCAAGCTGATATAAATTAAAACACAGCTCATATCATCAATTTTAATACACTTAAGGTTTAGAACATTCAGTTTCTTACACCTATACAAATAATTATTTTTCAATTTTGAATTTAATAGATGCAGTATAATTATTTGATCTTTCAGAATTATCTGTATTGGTTGAAACAGAAACACCAAGTGTCATAACACAAAAACACTACCACAAAAACTTTATAAGTAATTGAGAAACTGAGCATTTATTTCCCACTTGCTTGTAGAGTCCACAAAGTCCAGAGTCTGCCCTGTGCCAAACAAGCTGTGCTCCCTTTAATGATGTCTTTTTAATTATGAACAAAACAATTATATCATAAACTAAGAGACACAAAGTAATTTTTTTATAGAAAACTTAAGAGAATACCACCAGAAAATCAGGTTTGCCATATTTTTTTTCAAATTATTACTGGCCCCCAAACGTACAAGGTGCAGACAAGATTTTTCAGACATGTTCACTAAACTCTAACATTGTCTTGAGCTCCACATTTTCTTATGCTGTTTTGATTTGGGATTTTTTTTGTAATAGACACAGGTTTATGCGATGTAATTGGAAATCTGCCTGGGGTAGAGTAACCTTTCTATCTGGAGTTGATCAGTATTTGCATCCTTTTTTGCACTTATCTGGCCAATACCAGCTACAGAATACCCATGAGATACTTTTATATCTCATCCCAGACCAACAAAACTTAAAATATCAAGTACATTAAAAAATCACACTAGCTGTGATGACATTAATCATGTGCTAAAGTGTGTGTCAGGATAAGGCCTGCAACAGTAGAGGCTGTGAAAAGAGCACAGATAATTCTCACAACCATCAAAGAAGTTACTCATAAAGCAATAATACTCATTATGTGCAAAGACAGTGGGATCTAGCCCCATCTAACCACTATTTTGCTCAGATTTGAAAGCACTGGAAACTTTTAAGTGCCCACTTATTCATTAATCCATTTTATGCCAATGTACACTATGAGACATTCTATTATGTGATGGGAAAGAAAAACTAATGACATCTTCCAGAATTCATGGGGGGTGAGCGTGTGGATGGTGAAGAGCGAAGAAGAAAAATAAAAAGCAGGCAATTTTTATGGTTTTATCTTGGACATCTATTTAATCCCAAATATGCAGCGTAATGAGTTGAAATAAAACATTGAAGAAATTCTATCTTCTTTTCAGGGTTAGTTGGTATATCCTCTTGCTGGTNATATCCTCTTGCTGGTTGCCTGGTTTAAGATTCAAGCTGATATTTCAAAATAAATCCTGCAGGCAAATTGTTTTCACTCTCTGATGAGACACAGTGAGCTCGTTTGCATGGTGATATTTAGCTTGTGACAGTTTTACAGCACTCTGACAGTTTGCAAAAGAGAGTGGCTTCTGCAGCTTTTTGAGAATGATAATTGCATCGCTCCATTTCATTTATTTAGGATGTACAGGCACAGTTATCTTTAAATGGTTGAAATTGCCTGACGCTTAAAAATAATTCCACCCTGCTTTACTTGTAATTGATCTAGCTGGAATATTCCTGTATTTCATACCTGTATCATCCTTTCATGTTAGTAATTGATCTGAATGACGCTAACTAATACAATACAAGAGAAATAAACTTTAAATATTGAGGTTTTCATCATAAGAAACGTCGGGTTTTGTGTTCAGTTTGGCAGACCTCACTCATTAAATGACAATCAAATGGCAAACAGAGGTTGGTGCTGACGGGCAAGTGTTAAACTACACAACATGAGACCAGTGAGCTTCCCCACGGCATGGTCAGAGATAAACCTTCCTGTCTCTTCACAGTAATGCCCAGATCTTATCTGAGAAGCACAGCCAAACCTGTCCTGATAATGATTTCCATTAGACAAGCATCCACTTCTAGCCACTTGGAACTGTTGTCAAGTTACCACTATCATTCTTTAATGGTCAGTTAACAATCCAGTGATGAATTTTGCCTTGGATCTGTCTGAAGGACAAAGATTCAGGGCCAACACTGCCTCTCAAAGCAATTAGATGGAGAACGACAGAAGCCAAGGAAATTTAGCTTGGTCTTGACTGATATTTGTGAAAGAGCAAAAGAGCTCAGAGTACCTGCTAGTTCTAAATTCAAAAGAAAAAAGAAGGAAAAAAAGAGAAAATACTCAGAAAGGATATAATTCGGACAATTTAAGGACAATTCCGTCTTCACTGTGTGCTTGTTTCTCCAGATCATTGACAAAAACACTGATCAAAATTGTCCCTCACCAGCACTGTGGACTTGCCTTCCACTATGAAAAGTCCTACCCTTCACTTCCTACACTTTAATAAGTTTTCAGTCCTCAAAAGGACCTGCCCCCCAAACCCATGGCAATTTACAAAAGAGAAGATACTCAGAAATTCAGCCCAATCCGAAGTACGATCAAGAATTGGGCCCTTTCAAAACTTTTCGTGTTAGTACACACATGCAGATACAGAATGAGGTGTTAAAAAGAGGGGTCGGGGGAAAGGGGGGAAGAGAGAGAGGGAAAGAACCTCGGCACTTATTCATTGCCTCTTTTTTTTTTTTGTCAGGGAGTACTACAGAAACTGTACTGGTCGTCAGGAATATTAAATAGTGCAAGAAGAGTACAGGTGGTCCAGTGCTCTAAAGAACACACACATAATTAGAGGCACCCTTGATTTAATAAACCATACTGTAAACAGAGCCCCTAAAAGCAGCCTAAGAAATTTTTTTCAGCATTCTTGACCATAAAGTATGTTAGAAAGACAGCTGTAATGAAAGAGCTCACAAAGTAAAACAATTTAAGTGCTATAGAAAATGTGATGTTGGAAAAATAAATGGCTAGGACAAATTACTGGTATCTAGGAAACCTGAAAAAAGTGAAGTGACATGGTAAAAGTATTTATTTTCTCCAGCTGTAATAATAATTCTGGGAAGCTGCTGATAAATATAAGTGAGTAAGCCCTACCAAACTGCAAAATATGATTGAGAAAACCACAGTTACATCAGAGGGAAAAAACCTTCTTAGCAGAAGTACCAAAATGACAGGCATAGGTTTGTTTCCCCAAAGGCTGTTCCAAAACAGGTAGGGATGATGACACTCATGAGATATCTGCATAAATAGAACATAAAAGCACACAGCAAAGATCCCTCAGAGATCAATCATCTATCTCTGCTCAACTGATTTTTTAAGCCTGACCACAAAACGCTGTATTACGGAATTAGTCAATATGTTACCTGGCTTCCAAACCAGGGACAAAATGGTGGCAACATATATTAGAACCTAGTCATCAGAAAACAACAAAAAACCCCAACAAAACCAAAACAGAATAACCAATAGCAAAGCCCTAAAGAGTGAGAAAAAGGGACTATGAGACTGGAAATTCTTGTTAAAAGATGGCTTTTGATGGGCCATAGACATAGAGGACATGAGGAACACTATGTTTCTTTCTCAGAAGCATGACTTCAAAATTATATTGTCACTTCAAGAGTATTTTCTTTTTTTGTGCCATGCACAAATGCTGCATGTGTGTTGACTAGAACAGTTTTAGGTGTTATGCAAGACTGGCTGAGACTAAAGATTTCTTCATATTGAGTGAGCCACTGTAACAAAGAGCATAAGACCAGCACACTCGAAAAGTTACACAGTCTTTAAAGTATATTTATACTTACAACAGGAATCTTTGTCTGGAATGCATTATAAGAGGGCTTGAGAGCAGGTATTTTGAATAAAGCCCATTTGCTTTTAGCCATCTATCATGTTGAGCTCATATCATGTTCTATTGTCCAAAGTACCTAAAATCCACAGATCCAATACAAATATTTCAGTGAAACTTGTTTGGAAAAAAGTTAAGAATGCAGTGTGGTGCTGCAGAGATTAATTGAACTACGATGTTCCAAGTAATGAAATTACTAAAAGCTTCCCTGGAGTTTTCATTAGCACTAATACATTTGTGCTTGAGACAGAAATGATTGTGTTTTTCTTAATATAGGATAATTTGGTTAGGAAGCAAATTTGATTATTCTTACAATCTTTCTGCACACTAACGATTTGAAAGCAGTATCCAGTATATTCAACACACCTCACTGAGCAGTGTAGCGTGGTTGGCATGACAGTGGCTAAGAGAAGTAAGGGTATGTTTTGAGTAGAGAGCTTTCACCCTTCCTTGTTTATCTGTACCTCAGCATGGAGGTTCTGTGACCCATGCACATGGCCTGGTGACACTGCTTATATTTGCCAGTATCTGCACTTGCCACTCACCCCACTGCTTGCAAAACTCATGCAGAAGAGTGCAGTAGTGCTGTGGTTTATCCCCATCCAGCAGCTCAGCCCTGTGCAGACACTCGCTCGCTCCCCAGGGCTACTATGAGGAAAATCAACTCCACCCCAGCCAAAACATTCCCACTTGTACCTCTGCAGGTCTGTTGGCCAGCTATGAATAGCTTCAATAATAAGTCTGCTCCTGGAAGAGGAAACTGAAAAAGAGATGAAGACCTGGAAATTATTCAGAAAAGAAGTCTAAGAATGATCCTGAAAATCCATTCCTTAATCCCACCTGGACAAGAAGAAGTGGTCTGTAACTGCATACAAGAGGAAATCTCTGATACCAGACAGTTTCTTCACCAACCCCAGAAGGCATTATAGAATTCAGCAATTACAAACTGACACTAGAAGACATTATTGTTTTCCAGCACTGCAACAGTTGGTGTGTGTACGCAGTGCACACTGTTAGTTGAACAATGTAGTTTAAATCATTGATTGGGTATTTGTTATTCTGGCTTATGAGCATTGCAGCACGTCAGGATGATGTATTATAAGATTTGGCCTCTGCTTTTAAAATCCGTGGGTACGCCATTTTCATGGAAGGGCATCATTTATTACAAAGGCCACCTTCTGGCATTTCTGGGGACTTTGAATACACTTTTTTCCCTCTGACCATTCTTACTGAACAAGTTGGACATTGCAAGCAGATTCTCAGAGACAGGGATGTCAGAAATAAATAAGAGTAACGAAGAGTAATAAATAAGAGAAATGAGAATAAAAATGAGTGAGATAGCATCTTGAGAATCCTGCCTACCATTTGTATGGTGCTCTTACCTCCAAGTACTTTGCAAAGATTTATTACATGATTATTATAATAATTTGAAGACTAGAGAGATTTAGAAAAAGCCACTTAAATAAAAACATGCATAAGAAAACTTTACAATGGAGTCCAGCTGTTTTTCTAATCCCCAACCGTGAGCATAGGGGACTACAGTGCCTCCTTTAGAAACATTAAATATGTGTGAGCTATTGACAAAGATCCTGATCTAACAGAGGAATTAATAGATCACTTACTCAAAAGCATAATTGTGAGATTTCAGAATGGTGAGCTTTAAAGGGATAAGCACAAATCAAACTCAGATTGGAAAATTAATACTAAACAGGAAAATAAAGAAAAGGCATTAAATGGAGGTAGCACCCATACATCAGAATTTTTCTTCGTATTATTCATACTAGACAAACAAGAAGGAAACTACCCCATTTGCTCCAAAACCTCATCAAAATAAAGAACAATTTAGCTTGACTGAACTGCAAAACTGTTTTCAAATGAGTGAGAACTCATTTGAAAATGAGTTCTCAAACATTTTATGGCTAGAATGAATAAATTATAACCAGGCAGTAAAGTAACACAAGGAAGACAGACAAAACTCACCCATGACACACAGCTTGATGAGCCATTTCACAGTGGGAATGGGATCACCAAACTGCAACATACTGGTGAGCCCATTAAGTGACAAGACAAGGTGAAAGTTAGTGACACAAGGTTTAGCATCCCTGTTTCATATCCAGTCCAAAGGGGTAGCAGAAGCAAGTGTGCCATGTGTAGCTCCTATGTGAGCAATCACGGGCAATCCCCATGCATCCAGCAATGCATGTCCAGGCATTGCTTCTGGGGATCTGTTTTAAACACCAAGGATGTTTCTATTACCAAAAAAACCAAGAACTTGTGCCCTGCGACTGTATAGTCTATTCTTGAACTGTGAATTCATTACTGAAATAAGTATAATAAGCAATATAATTGCTGAATCAGGTCCAGTGACTAGGTACAATACAAAAAGGCAACAATGCTGATTGTCATCACTGGGAGTGGGTGGCAAGAGTGTCTGGAAATAGAAAATATTACATTTGAATGGGCATAATTTAGGAAAAAAGAAAAAAAGAACTAATGGTTGGATTAACAAAAGCATTAAAAGACATTGTCATCACTGTAGGTACCTAAATTTAAAAAACAAATTCCTGTTCTACTGCCATCTAGACACGAATGTGTATTAGTCTTTGGTGATCAAAATTCCAAGATTAATGCTAACTAGGATATGAGGGATTTTACCATTATGCAAATTTTTGGGCAGCTTTGATAATACTAGGCAGCTTATTGCCTTCCTTATACTTTAAAAATACCAAGCAGGTACTTTGTTTCTCTTCCCTGCTGAGGACTATATTTGTACCAGTATTTGAAGGCACACCTAAAAGATGTCTAGGTAGAAAAATGACAGGCTCATTTGTCTAGAAGCTGTGTGCAGTGAAATGTATTTAAATGGAATAGTGCCTGATACAACTCCAAAACCCACCTTTGTCTCCCAGAAACATAAACTAATTAACAGGTGATTAAGTGCTCTCTGAACCCTTCACATGGAAGGATGTTAGTACGAAACTGCATTTTCAGCTATGTGGACAAAATTACTGTTGCTTTTTGCTCATAGCTAGTTCCTATATGTACACTAATCCAATTCTTCAGTAGTCATTCACCTTTTACAGGTTTTACCTGAGGTTTTTAGACTTCAATTTAAATATGAAGCATATTTGTACACGTTTTTGTAAATGGTTAACTGAAAACACTCCCCCACTGAGACAGCCAGAAAAGCCAGACCTGATGCTGAGTACACTGTTCATGTGAGGTTTACATTACTAAATTTAACTGTTGAACTGTGATAAGAGAAGAATTTTCTTCATGACGTCTGAAGGTAAATAATTGCATTCACATGGTTTACCACCAGCACCTGGCAATCGAAGTGCACCCTGATACACTTGCTTCCACTCCCTCTTCCCTCAGAGGGAGAAGAAGCAGAAACAAATCACAAGGGCACTGAATAAATCAGATACAAAGGAATAAGGCTCTTGAGTGTTTGTTCGGAGCAGATTAAAGCTCTTGCCCCAGAGTGCATAGCATTTTCACCCTATGCTTATGCGCTTGGTGTGCAGCATGTTGAAAAATTAGATACTGCAGATTTTCCCTAATGCCAACAGGAAGCTTTCCATTTATCTTTCGTTGGTGCTAAGACAAGGTCTTCAGTCATTTTGTCTAAATCTTTTGCTATGGTACGGAAATACAAGCAGAATGACTACTGCCTTTAAGCCTAGCTCTATCATATTGTTCCTTTTTTTTTACTGGTACTAGGAAAACAGGTGGTAATCACCCCTGTCAAAGTCATCAGCATGGGGTAAAGCTCTCAGATATTCTTCAGTGAAGTAGCACTTAAAGCACAGTACCTTTCTCTCTTTTTTTCTTAAGAGCTAAGCCACCAGTGACTGTGTCTGGTGTCTCCTTAAGCCTTCTCTTACCTGTCTGTTCATTCACCCAAAGAAAAATCAACTTTCTTTAAAGAGTAGTAAACACTGCCCTTTTTTTGTCAACAGTGATGAGATTCTATCTGTGGACACTCCCTATTTCAATTTGTTGGTTATGTGAAAGATCTTAATAGCTTCTTACGGTTTGAGTGAGCCAAAAGAAGTGTTTATGTTTTTCCAGGATATTACATGTGATGTGTTAATGCTGAATTTCCAATTGAGTGCGTTTTAGCTTTTAAAAGAAGACACTCTACATGTCTAATAACTAGCACACAGTCCAAAAACCTTATATGGATGAAAGATACTTACTTTATTAGGTGTACAGGCATAGAGTCATCATTTACCAAGCATTAATTAACTTTCAAAGAACAGATTAGAATTTACTGAGTATTTTGAAATTATTTTCTCTCTTCATTGCATTCCCTCACACTGTATTTTTGGTTATTGTTTAGTACCTTTCCACCAAGAAGAACAAGACAAATGTTTTTGATTTTTCATTTATTCAAAGCCAGTAGCTAGAGATATATTAATACCTACTTGGATGAAAAGATCAAATTAGGTTAATCAGTGTTCTGAAAAATAGATATTTATCAAATAACCTATTCTGCAAACTAAATACAATATCTCTCTCCTACAAACAGAGGTGGACAGTAAGGCCCATGGTAGTATATCATAATTTTTGTAATACCTATATTATCAAAATACAAAACATCAGAAATTTTTTCTCTTTGTAACAGAATTGTTGCCTTCACACTCATCTGTGAAAGAAAATTTAAAGGGAAAACCTAAGTCAAGACCAACCTCCCTTTTCTGCATATAATTTTCAGTTAACAACTTGGAAACCTTTCAGTTCACAGTCTGAAGGAAAAATGCTGGGGAATTTGCTTTTTAAAATTAAGCAACTCAGATTCCAGGATTTTTGTGCTTTCTGTCTACCCAGACACTGTACACTCATCTTTGTTATTGAAACAGGTTCATTTGTGCTACCCACACAATGAAAAACTACTTATATGAAGGAAGTAACTTGAAAGTAAAGAAACACAAGAGAAGCTCTGAAGAGGATAATTTGCTAAGGAAACTTCCCAGCCTGACCATTCCCAAGGCCCCCGGCAGTCTCACTCCCAAGGTCAGAGACTTTCACTGCTGGGACTGAAGCCCCTCCACCACGGGCAGCTCCAGTGCCCCGAAGGGTCCCTGCTCGGCTCCTGCACACCCCACTCAGTGAGACCAGGTTTCCTCACTGGCTCCACCCTACATTTCCCCTGGCAGAGTCTCAGATGTCTCGTTCCATAAAGCCATTTACGCCCAGCACAGTAACACAGAAACAGCCCGAGCTGGTGCTGCTGAGGAGGGACCCCCAACAATGGAACTCCTGGGCTTTTATTCCCTCACAATCTACTTGAGTGCAAGTCTTGCTCTTCCTCCTAAATCTTTGACTTCTACCCTCCTCTCCCTATCCATCCACCTTGCTGGCATCACACATCTTCATCTCCTTGATTAGCTAAGAGGTCAGAGATTCCCAGCTCCTGCTGTGTCTCAGTGTGCATTCATCTGGCTGGCCTCATCCATATTCATGCCCTTTGTTATCCCAAAGTTTGGCAGTTCACAGCCTCTTGTCTTGGGCCCCACCCAGAGTTCAATCTGCATTTCAGTCTTGATCTCAACCTGCAGGTTGTGAGTCCTGCTAGACCAGATGTATTTCTCCACCAGTTTAACACAATAGTAATATTTTTATATTCAAATTAAAAAAATTCTCAACGATTTCATACTAATTCTGTTTATTTCCTTAGTGAGTCACCCTCACATCTCCTCAAATGTATTACACTTAAAAGGCAAGAGGTTTTTGTCTTCCTTTCATTAGCTCAAGTCACTTCTGAGGGAACAAACAGCTGTTGCCATGAGCTTGCAGAGATGTGATCAGACAAACTGACAGATTTAATGTGTTCTGTTATATATGCACCAGTGATGTCACTTGTTCAAATTCCAATTTCAGTTACATTGACAGAGATTTCCTATAGATAAAAAGGTTTCTTATGCTTTACAAATATAAAAATGAGAAAAATGTCTGCCTCAACAGAGAACTATAGATAAGTAAAGAATGCTGATAAGCATTTAAAGACAAAAGGAAATAAAAAGACACTATAATATCTCAGGCTCATTTCAGACGTTGAGATGTGGTGTCCTAATTACCGTCTAATTAAGACATTAGTGGTCATTCAGTTTTTTAACAAGCTTTCAAACGAAGCTGAACAGCAATATGGTATATCAACATTTGCCCACAGGCTGGCAACAAAAAACTATAAAGACTGAAGAGCAATTGAAGGAGCCTTGGAAAGAGAATTTCTGTGCCTGGAGAAAGGGAGATCTGTAACATATAACACAACATTATGAATGCCAGTGGGCAGGAAATATCATCAATACTTTTTTTTAATTTTTTTTTTTTTTTTTTTTTTTTTTTT
>WEIT01031056.1:1934-15863 GCA_013389985.1 Dryoscopus gambensis
GCAACATACTGTGCTACAACAGCCAATCCTTGCCTTTTTCAGTACACACAAAATTGGCAGCTCTTATTTCAGAATAATTAGATGCCTTAGAAAGCCTGCTGTCTGTGCATCTCTCCTCTGCTTTCTTCTTGCCGTGGTTCACTCCTTTATTTTATTTCCTCCTTTTCTGCACCCCACACACTCCTGCCTATCTTCCATTTGCAGTCTCATGTCTATATGCTGGCTCCTGGGCCAGCAGAAGTATGTAGAGGACATAGCTTTTGTTTTGGTGCAGTGAGGTTCAGCGCTATGACTGTTTTAGAGCTTTAGCTCTCAGATATCCCACCTTTTTCTCTTTAGTTGCTCTCTTAATTATGGTTGTTACTGTTGGTTTTAAATACAGGTCAAGGTTTAGCATTTTGGTGTTTGCCTGACTTACTGCAACAAGAATTTGTGCCCTCTCTCAGAAGGCTTCCTGCGTCTCTTCTGCCCCAGCAGTATGATTATGGTTTGGACCTGCTCTTTCTTCCTTTTTCCATGTGTGTGTGACTTGGAATGCAGCTATTAGAGAAGAAGGGTTAATGCTACAATGACCTAACCATATAGTTACCTTATACTTTGCAAGTACAGGCAGATACTGATTGAATCCTGTTTGGTGTTCCCTTTTCTTCCTTATGGGACTATTGTCAGCTTCACTGGGTTCAGACCTGAGTGGATCCAAGTCCATTTGTAATGTCTATCCAGAAAGTTGTCCAAAGTCTTAACTACATACCACCTTGAGGTGGAGACAGTCTTCTAAGCTGCAGTTAAGGCTGCCCAGACAGAGAGAGGACAGGAGTTACCACAACATGAAACCAACACAGCTGTCAATGGAGTGAAGATGTCTCATGTGTTGTGAATGGAGTTGTATTCAATGCCCTGCTGCCACATCTGCTCATGATGTTCCTTTAAGTGTCTGAAGAAGAATACTCAAAGTCCCTTGAGATTTATTTGTGAAAGACACAGAAGAGATGCATGTAGAAAAAAACCCCCGAAAAACAAAACCAAGATAACACCAAAACCATTCTTGCCATATTCAAACAAATATTCTAAACAGAAAGTGCAATAATGAGTATCACAGAGACACTAAAGGCTGAATGTTTAGTTCCAGTAAAAAGAAAGGGACTGTTAAAGTTCTATTTTATTCACCAAGCTTTATTCAGTACTGTGTTTTATTCACCATATTTTATTTCTTTTATTCATTAGCATATTTTTATTTCAATAACTGAGACATATTTTATTCAGCAGCAGTCGCTTGCAAATCCCTCTCTCTTGCAGGGTAAGAATTGCCAGAAGAGCTTTCTGCTGTTGAAATTGCTAAGCTCCCCTATTCAGTAACTGGACTGAGTTCAGTGAAATACCTAGTACATAGGAAATAATTACTCTCCTTTGACAAACTTCATGAAACTGAAGAACAGGTAAGAAATCTCTATAAGTCACCTTTGCCACATCTGCTCTCTCAATTTAAGTTATATCATGTTTGTTATGTATATAACAATATTAATTAAATATTAAAAATTTAATATTATTAAATATGAATAATATTGAAGTTATATTATGTTGTGTAGGCCACACACAGAGCAGTTGAAAAAAGCAATGGGAAAAAAGATGATAGTAAGATTTTTACTGTGGAAGAAGCAGTACAGCAGCTATATACTTGGATACAGCTACCTGAACAACATAAAAGCCTATCAATAGAAAAAGGCAGATAAACACTACTATTGCAAGAAAGTTGTCATATATGAAACTGAAACAAGCTTCCCAATATTTAAAAGATGACACCTTTAAATTAATGTTCTTAAACTCCAAAGTTAGGGACTACAGGTCAATTCTCCTGAACAAGTATGAACTTTGCTTACAAAGCTCCTCTTCCTCTCCTTAAAGTATGCATCAGTCAACAACAGAGCAGGACTGTATGAAACTACCTTGCAAAGAAACAAGGGGAGGAACATTGTACCTAATGCTTCTCTTCCTACTGCCTTCAAGTAAAAGTACCCTGTGTGAAAAATCACTGTGTGTAGGATAATCATTTCTGAGGGAAATTTAACACCTGTTTCAATGAATGTATGGCCAGATATTCAAAGCTGCCTGTGGTTAATCCTAAAAGCAGCAACTGTAAGCATTATTTTGTAGGGGTTTTTTAAATAGTCTTATACCTACACAAAGAGGCTTTACTTCTGAAGAAAACATGCTGACCATGACTGATGATTGCATTATTTTTAGAAGTCTCTCAGTAGCACGCAGCCTGACCTTCTCTATCATTCTTCCAGGTACTGAGGTTAAAGATAGTTTGCTGTCTAATGTACAACTGCATTGATATTGCCTAATTTTACCCAAGAAATTTTTACAAAATAATCCTAAAGATAGTTTTAATCTGAAGTAGAATATGCAGACTTTTTGCAACATAGGATCACAGGATTTTAAGGGGAGCACCACTTGTCTGTCCAGAGCAAAGATAAATTATTTCTCTGTGGAAGATGAGCAAATCTCCACCTTGTTCTCAACTTTAAAGTATTTTAAATTCCAGAACCGAGAATATTCATGCATCTAAGGGCACATATCTGTTCTCGGAATTCATAATGAAAAGAAGATGGTGGTAATTTTTTTTCTTCCTTCTCAATCCTTCAGTCAGAAGTGCTTTTTGTCTCCTATTGTCTCTGCTGTGAACTGTGGGAAATCATGTACTGAGCAGCTGCCTCTTGCTTTTCCATGCTCTTCTTCACTGGGCTGAAGGTTTCTCTTAGCCTTAGATCCACCATACAGCATTGCTTTTACTTGTTGGAGTTTTATTTGTTTGCTGTAGAAGGTTTTACAGACTGAAAGACAACCTTAGTTATACTTCTCATTATTTTACTTTTTGAGTACCAGCTAGCCTGCTCCTAATGAAGCAGAACTATAAGCTTCATTAATGCATAATAGAAGTTGTATTTCTTGTTTGTTTGTTTGTTTCTTTTTGTTTTCTGCAGTGGTTTGATATTTTGGCTCTCTTGCCCATTGCAAGCTTGGAATGGAAGCAAGCTCTGCTATTTCTTGGCTCCATTTCCCCAGAGGTTCTTCCTTGTGCAAAAGAGCCTGTGCTTGGAAGGCTCCAGACTTGGTGCATTGTTCACTGCTGCTGCTTCCCAGCTCTCCCTGTGTTCAATACAAGTTCAGGGCAGGCACTAGAGTGCTTTTCATGCACCTCTGGCCAAGATACACAGTGGCAGAGCACATTTTGGAAGGCAAAAAGTGTGCTTGTCATTGATACATGACCTCCTTTGAAAAATGCCCCATGGCACCATGCACTTCTTTTGTATGTGGTCAGTATCGATCCCCACTCATTCTTTTAGGTTCTCATTCTCTTTCATAAGTCAGCATAAAGTTCTGTTTCCACTTGGAACCTCTTGTGTCTTTGAAAGTGCTTTTGAAGCTGTTTTCTGCAGAAGTTTGATATTTTGGTATGATGTATATAGAGGCAGCTGTTCACCAGTGCAACATGTACATTGAAGCACACTGATGTGCCCAAACCACAGCTGACTGCTGCATGAAGTTCTTTAAATATTTAAGTCCAGTGCATTCTACTGAGTTTTTAAAGGAATACGCAGTGAGGCTTGGCCACTTCCTCTATTGTGATGTTGTGCTCTAGGGTAATTCAAGATTAGGTTCATAATGCCTGATTCCCGGATATCAGAACAGAACAAGCTCAAATCCTATCTCCTCAACAGAGGGGGAAACAAAATTTAACTTGTAAGTATTTCCTTACATTATTTCTCGGCTAAATCTATTTACTCCTTTTTTTTTTTTTTTTTTTTTTAATGTTTGCACAGTAGAGGGAGCTGAAAGTTTAAAATATATATTCAGTGTGTTGCCTGTAAAGATGAGAAATGTGGGTGGAATAACACATGACATTTTAGCATCGAAGTTCAGGAAGATGATGGACATTTATTATAAGCCACTAAGTTAAATGAGTCAGAGTATTTTAAGTCAGCGGTGTTAATGGTCTTACCTGGAAGCATTACTATGTTACTATTATTTATTACATAAGACAGCAGAGGCTGCTCAACCATATGCTTTGCAGCTGATTTTATTAAACTACAGCTTACCTTGATGCTATTTATGTTAAGAAATACTCATTTAATGGAAAATTTTAAATATCTATTTTGATTACCTTTCAGTTACTGTTTTAATACTTTGAGAATTAAAGAGTCTTTCCAGATTCTTCAAGTGTCGAGGTTTTTTTCTCTGTGTATTTCAGTCGCCATCAAACTGGTTTCAGCTGAGCCTGAGATTCAGTCCAATGGAGCTCCCAATATAAAGGCACATGTACTTGTCCTTCAGCCTGTTTCTGTGAACACAGTCCAGGTTAACCTCTCCTTCTTCTATCTCCATTAGATTAAACTATTTATGCTAAGTCCATTTTGATAAAACCAGGGAAGGGAGTTGGCTGCATGTTTAGGTGGCCTGGTAGATTTGGAAGAAAATATAAATGTGTTATCTTTTGCCTTCCCAGCTCTACAGGCACCTAATGAAAAGTCCCTCAATTAGTGTTTATCTACAACACACAGGGGAACCATAAGGAAACACTCTAAAGAATAAAATGCCCCATTTTCCTCCCTATCCTTAGACTGTATTAGAAAAATCGCTTACCTTGCAGAAGCCTTACCTGATCCTACTGTTTCTGGGGGATCTCTGAACACCTGCAGAGCAGCATAGAGCAGCACCTCTGCTGAGGGCAGAACTTCTTTTGAGCAATTTGGCTGGGGCCCAGCTGCTTTCTTAATTGCAGAGAGGGGCCAGTTAACATGCTGCCTTTTGGGGCACATCTGCTGCGTGGCCTCCCCTGGGTGGGAGCAGCAGAGTAGAGCAGAGGAGCTGAGGAGACTTCAACAGGCGGCTTGGGTACATCATGATACCACACCTGACCAAAGCTGCAGTGAGCTCTGTGGCTTTGAGTTCTTTTGGCTCTTACAGCTGGGAAAGCATTGATTTTCCTCCATATCCTTTGTCTGGGAATTAGAAGATCTAGTGTACAAATGTAAGTGTACTAAGGTGTCAGCAAAAGGCAGAGGAGAGGAGGGCTTTGAAGGTTCTTTTAAGTGAAGACAAGAAATTTGAAAAAAACAACTTTAGGCAGCAGGGTTTTCTTAATGTAATGTGATGGTGGGGGTGCCTGGCACTGATGGCAAAAGCATTTATTGTGAATTTATTTAATAGAGGATGTGACAGAATGAGAGCTCTAGCTGCATGGACAGTCACACCTCAGGCAAGGGGAGAGGAAGGCCCAAAAAAGACAAATACTTTGATTTGTGAGCCTAAAGATGAGCCTAAATTTGTGAGTGGCATTGTGGAAACAGAAATTGCCACTTTTACATCAGATCTGTCCTGTTGTTACCTGTATTATTAAAAGAGATGGCTTTATAAGAAATTGTTTAATCCCTGGATATGATTCATTCTGCTGTTTCTTGGCAGGCAGCTGCAGGAATGGCAGTTCAGGCTGTTACCATGGGATGTCTCTCCCTGGTAGAGTATGGCATCCTTTCTGCTGTGACCCACATCCTCTCCCTGCCGATAATTACTTTCTCTTATCTGGTGGAGAAAATTCCCTTCAAACGATTTCTTTGATTGAGGAAATTCATTAATATGATGTATAGATAATATTAATGCTTCCCTGCTTAACTCTTGCCATTTACTGTTTGAACAGCACATTATTCCATAGTTTCTTAAGGAAGATCAGGATCTTTGGAGTTTAATGGAAGCTCTGCTATCAATTAATTAATATTTTTTAGGTTCCAGAAAAAAAAATTGAGAAAAGTATATCTATGTTATTATTGCAGCAAACATCCCTGCCCATCTCTTACACATACAGATTTAATGTAAATCCTTGCGAGTGTTTACCTGAGGCACAATCTCCTGCTTGGCGTTTCTGAGCTCATCCCGGAAATGGTCACATCCATACTCAGCAAAACAGACAAATTAAAGAAATGTTTAGGAAATTATGGTCCTTTTGACGCTACGAGCAGCAGCTAAAAGGTGTGATTGTTAACAGTTCCCACCAGATGGCTCCCGAGGTTCACAGGTGATCCAGTGCCGAGTATACAGCGATTCTATCATGTCATAAACCACTGCTGCAAAGAACAACAGAGCTATAATTTTAGCCCAGACCCCATCGATGATAAGCATCACCACGGGGAACATGTGCATCAGGAACGATGTTCTATAATGCGCCTGTGAGCACACATGCAGAGAACAAATGAAACAACATGGTGACCAGCAATAATTAAACCAATTCAATGGTTCCTTAAAGTAATTTGTTTTAACAAGCTCTGATCAGATCTGTTATTATCTCAATCTCCAAGCCCTACATTGGGCACCAAAAAGGTCTGTTGTGGTTTTACCCCAGCCAGCAACTAAGAGTCATGTAGCTGCTACCTCACTACCCTCACTCCAGTGGGAAGAGAATCGTAAAGAAGAGGCAAAGCTCAGGGGTTGAATTGAGAACAGTTTAATAATCAAAACAAAATAAAATATACTGCTACTGACAATTGTAACAGAAAAGAGAGACAAGGAGCAATAAAAACCAATAGAAACAAGTGATGCACAGTACATTCCTTTCCACCCATTGACGGATACCCAGCCCATCCCCCAGCAGTGATTGGCCCCTCCCATTCAACTCCCCCCAGTTTATATACTGCACATGATGTCCTGTGGTCTGGAATATCCCTTTGGCCAGTTTGGGTCAGCTGTCCTGGCCATGCTCCATCCCAGGTCCTTGTGCAGCTCCTCACTGGCAGAGCACAGGAACCTGAAGAACCTCTGGCTCAGGGCAAGCACTGCAGAGCAACAACTGAGCCATCAGTGTGTTATCAACATCAGTCCCATACTGAATCCAAAACATGGCACTGTACCAGCTAAGAAGAAAATTAACTCTATTAACTAAGCCAGATGAAACCAGGACAGATCTTTTTATTTATTTCTTTCAGAAAGAAAGAAATATTACAAGGAATCTGTTAAAGGAAATTTATTCATTTAAGAAATAGAATTTCTGTCTCAAACTATGAACACAGCTTTCATCACAAGTTAATTCATAGGCCTTTATTCAGAATTAAGAATAGCACTGTTCTGTAGAGTAGACAAAAGAATTAACAGTTATGGTTCTGATAGAGGAAGAGTTGGGACATGTGTAGAAGACAGAGCAAGTTTAAAATACTTGGAGGTAATACTGTTTTTTTAAAGTAGTTGCTTAATTTACAGTGTGAACAGGTTTTGGTTTTTTCATTAAATATTTATGATTCTTTTCTCCCTCCACTTTAAGCACTTTTGGGGAATTATAATTATTTAATATTATAAGTGTAATTATTTTTGTTCTGGGTTATTCTGTTTGGAATTGGTTTTGAAATTCATATTTATTTGAAGCTCTAGTGTATGATTAAGGCAAATGACACTCTTGCAAGAGTAGTGCAAAAAACCCCCTACTTTTGACGTGTTCAACACTGTTTGACTTTACTGTGCATCTTGATTTGGCTTTTGGGCTGGGGGAGATGTCATATTTTCTGATAGCTCTCACTTCCTCTAGTGCAGCATTGTACTATGCCTGCTAAGATCAAGCAGTAAATTCCACCTGAAGTCATGGAGTTGCAACTCAGTAGCTGATACAGTATTTGGAAATGGCAAGTATGCATGTGGGCCAGTGGTACACGACCTGCTGTGCCTGTCATCCACTTACTCACATCCTTCCTCTGATTTTGAAATCCCTGGAGACAATGACAAAGATAGCTCGCCTTTGGAATATTTTATATTTGTGTCTACCGACAAAATAGCTGCCTATGTCAGTTAATCTCGATTATTTAGAGCAATTTTGCTCATCTATATTATTTGTTCACTTCCTTTCCATGGAAAAATTTAGTATTTAGTAAATTTGTTATGGGAACTATTGTTACCTCATTTTGGATTTTTTGGTCTTTTCTAAATTTAGAACAAAAAGAAGTGATGGTAAGAAGAGATCCTGAGTAAGATTTAACTGGTGCTTCCTTGAGATGCAGATCATTCTACTGTTAGAGTCAAAACCAGAGATTTTTACAGCAATTCAATTAAATATGAAGGGCTATAAAGGTAAATTTTTGATGAACAAAGCCTTTCATAAAAAGTAAACAATTGAAAAGATAATATTTCCTTTCTTCTATAGTTTATATTTTCATCTGAGGATTGATATTATTTCACGTTACCTAATGGATAAATATGCACTTTTCTTAATAATAGCAGGAATTTCCTTAAAATTAAGGTTAGTTCTCAGTGAATCAGAGATTGAGCACACCAGTCTCAGCAGCCTACACTGCTGTTTGATATAGGACAAAGGTAGTGAGTGCTACCAAGATAAATCTTCAACCCACTGTTCCCACCTGTGTCCTGTTCTTATTTTTGTGCTGCCCCAGATGAGAGTTATGGTCACTTGTCACACTGAAATACTCTCTGTCATTTGAGGTCAGCAGAACCCAAGCAGATGCTCTCCTTTCTGCAAGTGCAATAAACTCAATTAAACCTTTAATTGATGCACTTGCAAATGCAAACAGTAGTTTCATTCCTATGTGGGGGAAATAATTGGTGTCCTTTACTGAGGTCATTTGGAGGGAATCCCAAGACATGAAAGTATGTGGTCAAATGGTGAAAGAACCCTTGTGAATGGATACATTTGCAATACCTGGACAGATTTATGAAAGAGATAGAAAACATAAGCAGTGGATCTTTGACACATCACCTTTCTTTCCTCCCTCCCCCTTTTTCAATGGCAGTGACAATCAGTCAGATATTCTTCCGGCAACTGCCAACAAATTTTCTCCAAATTTCTCGTTAATAAGTATTTAGTGTGCATTTCTTCTCAGTCAGGAGTAAGGGAAGTAGTACTAATAAAGTGAATGAGCAGAAGGGGTCTTCTCCTCAAGTAATGAAAGCTGGGGCTCTACACCATGGCACTGCAAGGGAAATGGGTCAAGTAAAACAGCAAGAGGCAATATTTGTGCCTGCTTTCACATTTTATGCAATTTGTAGCAAATGCTGTGAGATGTGTCAGTGAAAGAGGTGTAAGGGTTCTGTGCATGAGCTGGGCTTGCCTTGGGGCTGTAAAGATGACAAGATTAAAACAGGATGATTTATTATGATAGAAATATGTGTGAATGCAATAGCAGGTTGAACTCAGCCTTAATGAAAACATGTTATGATTTATTTTTTTTATTTTCTATTTTACTTTAGAAGGACAATTATACCAAGAATTAGGACTGGATAATTAGAAATGTTATGTATTGCACTCATTTTGTGCCGCCAAATAATGTTATATTTACTATAGTAATATTTTCCATGTTATATAGTGCTGCATTTTTCCATGGAATGGAAATCTATGGAATTTCTCATTTAAGAAGTGTCCTAGGATCTGTCTTGCTCTCTCCTAAAGCCAGTCATTCATGCACCTAGGAAGGACAATTAGTCTGTCGTCATGCTAAGGAGATGTTGGTGCATAACTGCACTGATCAGAGCTCACATGTGGAATCAGAAATCCTGTGCTCAGACTGAACTCCCATAGGCTTTGTTGATTTCTCTTGTGGTAGGTTTATGTTGCTATCTCACCAAACTTTGTGGAGCCAGTTGAGTTCCGATGGTTATAAAATGTTCCTTGAATGTTCCTTCAGATGTATCTCAGTCTTCAGCTCTGTAAGATTTTGTATGAAAATAAATTCTAACAGTGTTATTATTTCTAAAAGGAAAAAAAAAACCAACAGTGTATGTTTCCATTTCTCTTCTTTTATCTTTCTCCCTGATTTTCCAAGCTGAGTTATTTCTCAGAGACACAACCATGTATGGGAGACGGTCTATATATTCTTTCCTGGCATTTTCCAAACTGCTCAGCCAACCTGTCATGAAAAACTAAATTAATTTCTGAATAAAAAGTCAGGGCCTCAAGAACATAACTGATAGTGAAGTGTTTAAAACCTTTTAAATTAGTTTTGGCTTTAATTAGTCTAGAAGGAATAGAGCATTGTGTGCCTTTTGCTAATGTTCACGTGTATATTAAAAATGAAGGCATGATTTGTTTCCCATTCCTGGGCCAAATTACAAAGATTTTCTGTTCTAACAAAGCTTCTGTCTGGTGTTGAAAAAGAAGAATAGATGTGCACAACAGGAAGATAAGATTACGATGTGCATGACGTACAGTCACCAGTGGTCTTGGGATATTCCTTTTGGTAAAAGAACAACAAATAGGAATGAGCAAGACATCCCAGTTCTTACAGATTTGCACTCGGGTCCTTTGATGGGAATGTTTTGCACTGCTGGCAGTAAAACAAGGGGTGGGTGCCTTGGTGGAGGACCCTTGACTGGGGAGCTTCCCTCCAGAGAGAGGGAAGAGGCGTTTGCCATCATTCAGTAAAACCTGTCTGCTTTCCCTTGACCTGCATCATAACACTTGTGGAATTTTAAATTTTTATTTGGTGGGTATTGGTGTTGATCATGAAGGGTACAGAAGTAACTTGTGGGGTTCTTTTATCAAGACAATTTACTGTACTAGAAACTAGTATGGAAACAAAGTAATTGAATAGTCCACTTCCTTCAAACACAGCCCACATGCTGTCCTGTGGGAAGGCTGTCATGTCATAGCTAGGTATGTAAAATAAGAGGTGCATAGAGGTGTTAGAGGTGCTAAATACTCGCAGCTAGCACTTTTGAAATAGAGTGCAGTCTGGAACATGTGAACACTGCCTAGATGCTTTGCTCTGAACACGGAAACCCTCATGCTGAAATCACAGAGCACATCCATACATGGCTTAAAATTTAAGCTTTAGAAGGCTGGCAAGATATTTGTGTGCTTCTCTGTTCCATGACTGCTCTTATGTAAAAAAGTCTAAGATCTTCACATTCATTTTTTTTTCTCCTCCTTCAGTTCAGGTAATATAGGTATAAAGAGTTTCAGCTTATCAGGCTTGACTGATGTAAACTCCATTTGGGTATTATGTGCAGTCAATATACCACAGTGGGGCCTTTGAGTTACAGTAAAAAGCTGGGTTTTAACTGGAGGGGTGGTTTAGCATGTTTTTACATTTCCTATATTGATGGTAAAAAGACAGGAATTATTTTAATAACTTGCAGGTTCTTTTTTTTTTTTTTTCCTTTCATTTCTGGAGCAGGAAAGGCATGCTTCTAGGAGCACTAAATAGGAAGGATGACCTACTTTAGTTTAAAACCACAGATGAACTGAACCTACTTTTTCAAACCTCAGTCCAGCAAGCAATCCCATTAAAACACGGCCTTGAAATCTTAATGTGTCTTTTATACAAAATTGCTGTGCTAGGAAGAGGTGAAGAAAGCTTTCCATCTGACAATGCGCAAAGTCTCTCCATACAGGCAAGCAGCCTCTCTCTCTGGGCCATTTCTTGAGGTGACAAGGAAGAGCAGTGTTGCTTTCCATAGTGTAATGTCTTCAGCTTTTTATTAATTTATCTTATTATTTTTCAGTTTCTGCTGAATCAGTTAAACTCTGGAGCAGGAAAGTTTATTACCTTATCCTGCACCATTCTGAACACTCTAGTGCTGGCAATAATACCTGTCCTGGGCAACTTGACTTCTTCCAGCTCTCCTCACCATGGACTCCTCAGGAACTTTCCATACTGAAACAACTACCTACATGTCTGTCGCTAGATTTTCTTTTACTCAGTGTCTTGTTAGCAGATTTAAGCATTTTAGAACAGTACCTGAAATAATGTGATTGCAGCAGTCTTCAGGGTACCTGAGACGGGGTTAGTGTGAGGTTGTATGTCTTGAAATTACAACAGACTGTGGTTCTGAGATCACTCCTGGTGTGTGTTGTCAGGGATGGGATTCAGAGCTTTGTACAGCAAAAGGCATTTATAGTATTTCTTATTTGAAGGTGAATTGGATTTCTGCTGCTGGTGTAGGTACATAATGCTGCTGAGGCAGACTTGCAGAACAAAAAGGTTTTTTGCAGTCATTGTGGAGTGAATCTGTTTGCATTACTGCAATAGAGGGGGGTGGGGGAGTGGGCAGTCTTACTGAAAAACTGCAAACAGCCTAAGTTTTTTGAACCCTCTAGCTGACCATTCTAACACTGTCACCATTTTGTTCAAATGTGAATCAGACTTACTCATTTTAGACCACATTGCTGAAGATATCACCTAGCATAGCTGGCTTGTGATCCAGTGCAACATGCTGAATTGGTGCATTTATAACTTCTGTCTATTTGCTCTACCTCAGAGATACTGTTTGCACCTTCAAACTATGTGCTGCAAGCACAAAATAGGAAGTGCTTGCTGAATCTTGAGAGCTGGAAGAAGTAACATTCACTTTGCCAGTTTCTCATCTGAAACAGGTGAAGAAAACAAATACAATTGATGTAAAAAAACCTGTCAGCATTATCTCCATATGTTACAAAAAATATTGCCTTTATACTGTATAATATACTGTAATTTTAAAAACATTTTAAACATATAAAATTCCATATAAAGCATGATGCTTAACCTCCTGGAGATCAGTCTAAATTATTGAAAATACTAACTATTTTCAGATTTGGAAGAAATGGAATTTGTGATGGAAATCAAGATCTTACTGTTAGAAAGGATGCTATAGATGGTATAACAAATCTGTGGTGTATGTGCCTTCACGCTTGTCACTTCACTGCAGCTCCTTTTGGCAGAGGCAGCTTGCAAACACTCCTTACAAAGCAGAAATGGCAGCCCCTCTGCTGAAGGATGATCTCCCTCAGCTATGGTTTATTTATGGTTTATGGTATTTTACAAAATTTGCTCCCAGTTAAGTGGAAAAAGTGACACACAAGTGATAGGAGGTTCATTCTAACTGACACACTTACATATCTGCAGAGCTGTTTCACCATTGGATTTCCAGCTTTCTCTGTGGTTTCCAAAGTTTTCCATTTCCTTTAGCCTAGATAACAACATAAATCAGACAAAGGTTGTGTACTGAAACAATGGTAACAAAGGCACATGCAATGCATAATTCTGCTACTGTGTTGGGGTCCCACTCTCCAAAAGTGTTTGGAAGCACTGTGCTATGCAAGCATACAAAGTCAGTGTGAACAATCTGACTGACACATAAAAGTACCCTTTGCTCTTGTGTGTGGCTTGAAAATCTCTTTTGAAATTTGAAATTTTATGGTACATTGGACCTTTAATAATGGCAGTGATTTAATGTTCTACTAAAAGGCAGTTATTGAGGTGGAGTGTCCATGTACCTAGAAGAACACTCTGGGTCTTTGTTACTGAGCAATACAATTATTTTTAGGTAAGAAGAGCTGCCTTAAGCAGCTTCCCAGTCTGGTGTTTCTTGATGGAGATGCTAATTTCCTAGAGAGAAAGCGCCAGGAACACAGCCTTTAAATATTGATGAAAATCAGGAGCTGTACCATCTCTGAAAAGAGACAGGCAAAGATGAAATGGCAACATAAAAATACACTTAGCATCTTAGAACTCCAAGCTGCACTGGGTCTGTGCGGGGTCAGGCCAGCTCGCTGCCCATGTTCAGCTGTAAATACTGAGCACGCCAACACGTCGGTGCCTTGCAAGGGCTGCAGGTGGGTTAACAGAGGTGGCCCTCCAGCTCCTCATGCCTTCACCCCCACCGCCAGGATGTTGTGATAGGAGGGGAGAAGCTGCTCTGGCTGCCAGGGCAAGGGATAAAGAGTCCCTGAATCGCTCGGACGCTTAAGACCAGAACCTTCCCCGTGCGGGGTCGGTGCCTTCCCCCTAAACAGCCACTCAGACGGATGGGTTGGGAGCGGCATCCTTCCTGACGTAGCTTTTGGAGGAGCGGGAGGGACGACCCCGCTGCTGTGGCTGCACACAGAGCACACTGACACGTGCGGCCCAGCCCGGCCGCCGGGTCCGCCCCGCCGGCGCTGGGAGCACCCGGGGGCGGGGG